>JAQMYJ010000004.1:13947117-13969876 GCA_030014305.1 Clarias laeviceps
TTTCTCCCCCAACTGATGTTATTTTAATTTACTTGTATTAATGATCCATTTCTTTGTGTGTGATTGTTTAGTTTTGAATGTACGCTCTTCATTGTCAATAAAGAAAAACATGAATTAGAACAGGTACTTTCCTAAAAATTTCCACTAATTTCCTCCCCTTCATTGCATTGTGTTCACTAGTGGGGAACACAGACATGACAGGTGGGGCGCCCCACACTTTGAGAACCACGGGTTTAAAGTGACCAAATATTTCCCAAAGAATTCTGATAAATTTTTTTTTTATTATTATTATTAATAAACCAGCCCATTCCAGTATAATTTGCATAAAGATTATTACCATCAGCATGTCCTTCCACACTTACCACAGTGGGCTGTCTGCATGAATACACTCTCCCAAAAGTGACATTTCCAGTTTTTAAGGTGTATGTATATAATACTGTAATACAACTAAAGCCCCTAAGTCAATTTGGCACATAGGGACCAACTGTTTCCTAATCAATGCCTGCCTCTTCATGCCCGAAGGGATTCACTTCAGGGTGTTAGCAGCTGGTGTTTTTGTTTGTTGCATTAGTTCACATGAGACTGCTGTAGTTTTTTTTTTTTTTGTGCAGTCACTCCATGTGATTGTGTGTTTATACTGGCACAAACTCATTAATTTATTCGGCCTTAAATGAGGATGTAGCTGAGCTCATGCATGCGTTTGATGGCTCCCATTGTCCTGCTCCAAATACAATAACATCCATATTAAAAGACGCCACAGGCTCAGGGGTATCAATCTGGCATGAATGTTTTAGAGCTTTCTGATGAATAATTAAGAAGCAATAAATCATAACTGGATCACTGTAATGAGAGCGAAAATCTGACATGACATATCTGCTGCTTTAGAGGAGCCGAATGATGGCCATCTCAGACTGGG
This sequence comes from Clarias laeviceps, assembly GCA_030014305.1. NCBI lineage: Eukaryota > Metazoa > Chordata > Actinopteri > Siluriformes > Clariidae > Clarias > Clarias laeviceps. Next base: position 13,948,034 of record JAQMYJ010000004.1, read on the forward strand.
TTTTTGAGAAGGAACTGCTATTAGGGAATCGAACCACACAATTCAGTCTTGGTTGCAGTGAAATCTATGATTGCAGCATCCATAACGGCAACAGTAAAGGAGAATTTCTCTGACTTACAGCATCTCAAACAAGCATGCTTGTTCAAATGCTTCTTTTGCTTTTGGTCTGTTTGCCTTCTTTGCCCCAAAACCACAAGTGTCAGTTTGTGCCAGTTCATTGACTTTAAAATGCTGCTCATGCGTTACCATCCAAAGCCTAGGGCTCTCAAGGTTACTGTAGACAAGTCAAGTTCATAAATGTATTCATGAATGGCAAGGTGCAACTCAAGTGGAAGGAAACTTTGAAAGTGAAGCATTATTCAAAAAGACATACCATTGTGTGCATGTGTGTTATTCATTTGAAAAAAAAAAAAAAAAATACCAGACCATGTCTATTCGGTTTCACTTCAGACTTTTATGATAATTCTTTTTAAAGGTTTTAAAGGATTAGTTTACTAAGCTGGTAACATTAGGGAAAAATAGAAAAGCCAGTAATGAAACTTAAAGTCTATTTCTAAAACTCAATATCTGTCCTCATATTAAAGATGCAAATCATGACTATCTTTGGCTGTCCAGACCACTGCATTACTGGCTCTCTTTAAATGAGGATCTCAGCCCAAACACTTCACCAAGCACTTAAAGTATCACTTGGATCTAAAACAAAATCAATCCCTTGTGCTTTCTTTTCATGCTGTACCAACCTCACCAAAAGGCGTTTAGTGTAGACCTGGTGTTCTATAATCATATGTTTTGGATTTTGAGGCTACAAAGCACTTAATGTTGGAAGCAGAGATGATAAATAAATGTAAATGTACAGTACATTCAGAGAAATGCTGTAAAGCAGACATGCATCAACTTACTTGCTCATTCTCTATCCTGTACAGGGGTCACATGAGGCCTATAGCCTATCCCAGGGGACAAAGCAGGACACACACACCAGACAGGGTGCCAGTCCATCACAGGGCACTGAAGCACACACTACTGACAATTTGTACACACCAATTAGCATAAACTAAAATAACCTGCATGTCATTGGACTTTGGGAGAGAGGGAGAACATGCAAACACCACACACACACACACACACACACACTCAATGCGGGAATCAAACCATCGACCCTGGAGGTGCAAGGCCACAATGCTGTATACAGGGTCACGGGGGTCTAGAGTCTTTCCCAGAGACTTAGGGCATGAGGTGGGGTACACCCTGCCTATCCATCACAGAGCACACACTCTCACACTACAGGCAATGTTATACTGAACTTCCAGCCTCCCAACACACAGTATGACTGCAGATCAATGCCTGCTATCCGTTATCACCCAAATGAGGATGGGTTCCCAGTTGAGTCTGGTTCCTCTCAAGGTTTCTTCCTACTGCCATCTCAGGGAGTTTATCCTTCCCACTGTCACCGTCGCCCTCGGCTAGCTCATCGGGGACAATCTGATCATTTTGATTCATACACATTCACATCTCATACAAAGTTCCAGAATTATTTTGATTGTGTAAAGCTGCTTTGCGACAATGGCAACTGTTAAAAGCGCCACACAAATTAAATGTAATTGAACGCAAATCAGCCTAATCTGCATGTCTTTGGACTGTGGAAGGAAACAGGAAACTCCATGCACACAGACCCGAGGCGGGAATCGAACCCAATACCTGGAGGTGTGAAGCCACACGTCTTTGGACTGTGGAAGGAAACAGGAGTTACCGGAGGAATCCAACCAAGTACGGGGAGAACATGCAAACTCCATGCACACAGACTCAAAGCGGGAATCGAACCCAATACCTGGAGGTGTGAAGCCACAGTGCTAACCAGTGCAAACATAGTGTATTCCGTCCTTAAATCAAAAAATGATGGGCTATCATAAACACATCAGCCAACCTAATACTTTCTTTAGTACATGAATATAAAACTTTTAACACAAACTAATACTTAGAAACATACTACATTGACATTGATCTTTACCAGGAAGGGAGTGATTCTAGGGAGGGGTGAACTTCCTTAATTCATTTTTACAGTTTTCCTCACACATTTAAACACATTTCCAGAAACTGTGCCTCCAGTTTCACCAAACTCTAAACACAAAATGAAGCCTTAACTACTTTGTCGAAAATCCACAAATCTTTTATCGATATGAAACATCACTCAGGGCCATGTTCTCTCTACTCAAAACGGATTCCTTCCGCTCAAACAATACCCATAGCTATGATATGCTTATCTTTTACTGAGCATCAAATAAACACTGATTTGATAAAATCAAAACACAACCGTCAAAGGTGTTCATGTACTGTAGGTTTTGGTTTCATAAGACCGTGTTGCATATTTAAATGCATATAAGAGTGTGGAGAAATAAGGTTGCTGTTTCTCATATTGGTAAAGTATAGGGATTATATCCCATTTACTACTGTACATATGGTACAACTCAATCGTTACCTATTTTATGTAGTGTGTATCAAAACGCAGTGATTTCATCTATATGAGAAACACTACAAAGAAAATCAGTAAACAGTCAATGAAACACAACAAAAATATTTATTAACACTAAGTGTTCAACTAAACTGACAAACAGAATTGTAAAATGCAATGAAACAGTTCACTCTGCATTCTGCCCATGATCCTGGTCAGAGGACCTCATCTCCATTGGCTGCGATGTTCTCCCTGGCCAAGCAGCAGGGGAAAAAATGCCTGGCATGGTGGATCTGTCCCTGGCATTCAACTGCAAAGATGGCATCACATGCTTCCTTCACTGTGTGGAGTAGTGCCACACGCTCATGGGGTCTGTGTTCGGACCTTTTCCACCATCATGCTGAAAAAAAATGTATTTAATCTATTGGATTTAGAAATGAGGAATTAGCTGAATGGATGGTACACCACAAAAAAAACTTGGGTTGTTGGCGAAACAATCATGCACCAGAGCGGCCTAGTGGAAACCTACATTATCCCAAGTGACAATGTAGGTGGGCCGCTCTGGTTTGTCTTCCTATGGGAGGATATTTTTTTAATTTGTCAAGGAATGTTGGCAAACATGGGAGTGTTATAGGGTCCACGTAGAGCATGATGATGAATAGCTGCACACACGGTGACATTACCATCACGTTGCCCAGTTACCAATGATGTTCCTCCCTTGCTGCCTGGTCTTCTGCATGACCTGGTCAATGGTTGCAAAATGGACAATGTTTTCCAGGACTCTGTCTCTGAGTGATGGCATTATCATCTACAATCATGTGGAGTATGGTGATTGAGCTCTGCCACCTCTTCCTGGGCAGCATCTTCTTCTGGTCAAAGTATACACACACTTTATAGGACAAAAATGTAATCGTATATGTACGTGAATGTAAGACAGAGCATTAGACTATGGGGTACATTTCTGAGACCAATGGAGAAACTATATAAGGTATGGTATGCTGTAATTGCTCTAAAAAGTACTTACCTATTTTTTTCTCTAAAGACCCAGATAACTGAGGCCAATCTGAAGAGGATCTGAAGGAGAATTTAGCTCACTTTTGCCTTCCTCTGCTTCCTCCTCATCGGCCTCCGCGGCCCGCATTGCCTCCTCTCGCTCGTCCTCTCTTTTGTGCTCTTGCTTCTCCAGCTTCTTTCCAAACACCTGTGTAAGTCAAAGCCTATTTTATACTCTGACACATGAGTGAAGTGTTCTTCCAATTGAGTTTGCACAGGTGCAACATGAGTGGGACTACTTGGTAATCAGGTGTTTCTAGGTGAACACAGTGTGCTAAATGAAGCAATTTGTGTTCAAACTGTGATTCAGAATGATATTTGAGTGAGACCAGTTGAAACGTGCTTAGAGATCAGCGGTTTGGATTCGTGTTGTTGATTCATGATCTTGAAGTTTTTAGAATTATTGAATTTTTTGTGTATATAAAATAGCAAAAAAACACATTATACATAATAAACAGTTTTGCACAATCAAACAATTGTTATACGGTAAGAAAATATGTGCAAGTCAATAAATTATTATATATTGGCTTATTGATGCCAACTACAATTTGCATTGTTGCACATGTTGCATCAGTGATTTAATTGTGTGCCGAATTATACGGAAATTAGCTGGCAGGTTTTCTGAGCAGCTCACTCAGAAAAAAAGAATTGGTTTCCAAATACAATATTAACAAATCTATTATTACCAATTTTTTTTTTTCCGAATCTATTATTACCAATTTTTTTTTTCTTTCTGAGTGAGTGAGCGAGAGGGCGCACACGCATACCAAATCATCTTGTGCTAAGCAAACCTATCACTTTTCATAGTGGGTGGGATTGATTTCCAGGATATTGTATATGATTTGCAGGGGTCAGGGAGCCACTATCAATACACAGGAGGCTCCAAGACCTTACAGAAGACCTGAGATGTCTGGAAACAGCACAGGAAAAATATAGTACATCTATGTTGCTCTCTTAGATATCAAAACACTACAGCTTAAACATCAAGGCACTGAGATGCTCTTATATTGTTACATATGAGGTCCAAAAGTCTAAATTCTAGCAGCAACATCTAGCATAAGTATAAGTGATATTTATTTATATATTTATTTATTCATTTCAAAATGAAAATGAATGAAAGTTTTAATATTTTTTTTTATTCTAAAACAACAAAAAAAAAGAAATGTGCAACATCTGGAATATTCCAGATTCCACAATTTCTACGTCACTATTTAAATGTAAGCAAATTTGTAATAATGAATATGTTTACTGCTTTGTACAAAAGGACAAATTATCTGTGAGTTTTGAAGCACATGCTCTGATGTCACATTGATGGATTTGAACTAACGCCAATCATCAGGTTTGAAAAAGGGGATTTAGCAAATGTAAAATATAAATAAATATATATATTTATGTTCATATTTTAAATTTTATCTCAGATAATTTATAATCACATTCATTTTTATGATATGTTTTCTGAGACACAGTGGTTAGCGCTGTCTCCTTGCACCTCCAGGTTCTGGGTTTGATTCGTGTCTCGTGTGTGTGCGCATGTTCTCCTCTTCTGATTGGTGGTTTTCCTCTGAACCCTCCAGTTTTCTTCCACAGTACGAAGACATGCAGATTAGGCTATTTGGTGTTTCCAAATTGTGAGAGTGATTTTTTTTTTTTTTAAATATGTAGGATGGTGGCATGGTAGTGAAGTGGTTAGCACTGTTGCCTCTAGGGTCCGGGTTCGATTCCCGGCCAGGCTTGATTCCGGTCTCTGTGTGCATGAAGTTTGCATGTTCTCCCTGTGCTTGGTGGGTTTCCTCCAGATACTCCAGTTTCCTCCCACAGTCCAAAGATATGCAGGTTAGGCTAACTGGCGTTCCCAAATCCCCATAGTATGTGAATGAGTGTGTGAGTGAGTGAGTGTACAGTATGTGTGTGTGCCCTGAGATGGATTGGCACCCTGTCCAGGGTGTACCCCACCTCGTGGCCCAAGTCTCCTCGGATAGGCTCCCCCTCCGGGCCCACCGTGACCCAGATCACAGGATAAAGTGTAGACTTTGACACACCCGTGTCTATTGCTGATGTATTTGGCCTACACTAGACTAGTTTGGACTTTAAGAAACCTGAGACCAACAGCTGTAACAAAAGTACATACAAATAATGTTGTAAGTTTGCATTGACAGCTGTGTCAGTTTATTACACACAGTAAAGATCCCTGAGATTTTATTTAAGGCTTATCTATCACATTGGCGGTGATTCAGTCAAGGTGTTTTGAAATGAAAACTGAAATCTTAAATGAAACAGCTGAGCTAGAACACCGTGAGTTAACTTTCTACTTTGTTTGCTGTTGAGAGGAGATGCAGCATGAGCACGGCAGGACATTTTGGACTTAAAGCGCTTAACATGTTTCAAATGTGGAAGGATAAATGCAGCTGCACCTGTGTTGCAGTGCACAGTAGAATAAGTAGATCCTTCAAGTCTATCGCTCATATTCGATATCATGACCAGCGATCTCTCATTATGCGTAGTATTCTTAGTTGTATAGAGTTCTATGCATAATATGACATGGCTAAGTGGTTAGAGTGGTTTATCACCCTGCTTCTGCTAATCCTCTAATTAATCAATCTGCCTCAGCCACTGTCATGCTTAATATGACTCAAAAACGTTTGATCGGTAAATCAAAGCAGTCATGTAAGGAATTATCTCATCACAATTTCAGAAAGTGTGTGACAGGCAACAAAATCTGAAGAAATTTAATTGGCTTTAAAAAAAATAATCAAGAAAAAAAAAACATGTATTGGAAATATTTTTTCGCGAGCCCATAGGGAATGTGAGATCAAAGTGAAGATGCGCAAAATCTCTGCCACGTCTCGTGATCAGAAGTCTTCATTGCTTATGGATTTGATTAACCTTTTCATGCATGTCGCAGTAATGTGGGTGGTGAGGAACACACGCTGGCATTTGTATGGACCATAGAGGGACTCTTTTTTAAATGCCACAGCTAATGAAGCCACCTACTAACAGCAAACAGGGCCCAGATAACCCGCAACTCCACTGAGAGCAGAGCACTGTGCCCGCATGTGTATTTGTGGTTTCACATTCTTAAACATGACTAGATGTGTGACGGGATTAGAACAGAACATACATCATTTGTAGCACACGCTGGTGGCCTGAATACCTACAAAAACTTATCCTTCGTGATGTGATCAGATGTCACGTGCAATTAAGTTCAATCTCGCATGGCTGCATGTAAATGCTCAGTGCCCATATGCTAACGTGAGAGGGAAGATGATGAACATAGGCAATGTTTGGAGGGAGTGGAAATAAAATCGATTCTCCCTGCTGCCCCTGCTGCATCTGGGCCAGCCATCGGAATGTCATTTCATATCTCTATGAAATATTGATTTGTGGCAGACCGCGAGCTCAGCTTCATGGAGTTGTGTGTGGGCGCTCTTCATCAGCCAACTCCGTTACTCCGGCACTCGAAGAGAAACCTCTTGTCTTGGCTCTCGTCAAAGCATTCAGTTAAATCAAACCGATTTGGATGGGGTGCTTCATCACATATTTGAGCATGTAACGATCTGAAGACGAGAGCTCTTCTTAGTTCTAAGAATTGAAGCCTGTTTTGTATGCATGATGTTCTTGGTATGCTTTTTCGCAACGCTAAGGGCTAGCTATGAAATAATGAGATTCCATTATACTGTATCAAGTCATGGTGTTGGTGTTTTAATTCTGTCCGGAGGGAAAGGACCGCATCACATATTATGATTTCTGCACTTCTATGCTGCAGGCCCGTGTTGTCCCTCTTTTTGGCTGACATCTTTTTAAAAAAAATCAAACCAAGAAAGCTAAAATACAAAAGCACTAGAGCGTCACTCTGCAGTCTCTCACACACACACACTACCTGTCCACACCTGTCAGAATCATTGATCCGAAGTCCTGCTCTGGAGGCTGAATTGTTTAGCTTGCTGGGGCGCTAACTATTAACCTCGGAGCCTGCTGAGAGATATCTGCACTGACTTCTCACATACATTGCTCACACTGATCTAAGAACAGATCCCACACACCTATAGGAGAATGTCCAGTACACTGGCAGCACTGAAGGGCTTTTATGTTGCACGTTCTTTCATCTGTGACAGCACCATGCTGGAATCCCATGACACATTTGGCGAAGATGAGTACTGATGGAGACAGGAGCAGGTAGAGGGTCTTACACACAGCACTGGATGGGGAGACAATTAGAGTAGAGGTAGTATTTAATATGTGTGTGAGAGAGAAAGAGAGAGAAGTTAACACACTCACACTCAAAAGAGTATTGCTCCATGAATTGTCTTGGATGACCCAGAAAAAAAAAACTTTTTTTCCTACAATTTTCCTACAATCATTTTATTTTTATTTAATGATTTTATTTAATTGTTATTATATGTATATAATTATATATAATTATACAATTTTATTTTAATTTAATTTAATTTTAATCATTTTATTTTTATTTAATTATTATATTTCTTTGATATTTTTTTTTTAAATCAGGAACCTGTCCAACAAATACGACACAAAACTACTTTTGAAAAATAAATATATATATATATATTATATATATTAACCCATTAATTTTGGCCTCAAAAACAAACAAACAAGCAAGTAAATAAATAAATAAGGAATTTGTTTGGTTTTTGCAAATATCCACCTGAAAAGAATTATTTATAACTGCAATTTTGACAAATTTTTCAGTCACATACTGTAACAAACCTAATGAACAGAAAGTGTAAAGACAAATCTAATGAGGTAGAAATTAAACATTTTAACCATTTTCCAGGAACTGTTGTACTTATTAATTGCACTAATTGTACTAATTTATTGCAACAGTTTTTTTTGGCAGCTTATAAAAAAAGCACATGATCCAGCACATCCTGTTTTTTTGTTTTTTTTGCAATATGAATTAGAAGTACAGTATATCCTATCTGACGAGAGACAGCTCTGGATAACTCTTATTAAAATAATTATTACTAAAAGAATTAGTTGAGGCAAGTGTTAATTCCTTTGTTAAATCTACTCATGGTACATTGATGATAATGTCTGAGGGGCGTTCAAGTCAAACCGGGACTTGTGATGACATTTCTGTGAATGAAGGTGTAAAACCGATTGACATTTACAGAGGACTTCGAGCACAGTATGTTATGAGACTCTTAGCTGCAATAAAACCAGTGAGACCGTACTTCGGTGAATGATGATCCAAGCTAAGGTGGCTTGGAGTTCATTGCACTCATTCCCATAAAAATTCAGCAAGAGGTACGTCTGATTGAGGGGAAAAAAATAAGCAGATAACTGACTTGCTGCAGAGACGCATCTGTCTGTGGAAACTGTGGAAAAACGCAACAATTCACCAGCACCACTTACAAATGGGCGGTGGTATCTCAGAGGGTGAAGGCTGTAAGTTACTGATTAGAAATTCGTCAGTTTGAGCTCCAGCTCCACCAGGTTGTCATTGTTGGGCCCTTGAGCAAGGGGTGCTGTATCATCACTCTGACCCCAGTTACACTGGGATATGCGAAGAAAGAATTTCACTGTGCAGTCATGTATATGTGATAAATAAAGGCTTAACTTAACATTACAGGAACTTAGCTGAGAGTTATTGCCACATCCCCCTTACAGTCCCCTTACCCGCTCCTAGCCACTTCCACATGTCTTGGTCATTAATGGAATTCATTTCAGACCTGAAGAAGGCAGTCCGATCATGACTCCAGCATACTGAGAAAACTTTCGACCTTGATGGTATCCAAGCAGTCATTCTGTGAAAATTGTACTCACAATCATTAGCACATATTGCTTATGCATTACAGGAACTTGGCTGGGAGTCTGTTTGGATGGATGGATGGATACGTTATTGATCCCGAAGAAAATTCCACATATTCATGTGTTTTAATTCTCTACCTCTAGCAGTAGAACCTTGCTAGAAATAAAAAATGGGCTATTACATGTGTGAAAGCATGTACTAATATGCCACATGCCACATGAGTGAAAATAGCACTTCACATATTGTCTCCCAAATGCGATGAAAACCGCCAGTCCCGACTTTCACACTTGCTTCTCACATTTTTCATCCAGCTGCAGACAGGAGCAGAGGTGAAGGAAATGGATTTCTGTAATGAATTGTGTTCGTGTGTCTCCTGCAGACCTTGCAAAGCAAACAGCAAAAAAAAAAAAAAATCAAGCAAGATTGAAGGAAGAAGGGAGTAAAGTCACTCCTGCATGTTGCATGATTTTTCACTGCAATACTCAATGTTTGTTGTCCATTAATTAACTTTCGTCCCAAGTGTCCCATTAGTCAAAGGCCATTTTTTTTGTTAAAACTTCTTAACTTCTTTAGATTTATTATGTCCTAGGAACTGTCCTACAGTACTGTATGTGTCCATCAAGCACCTCCTGCACCATGCCCTCATATTTTCCACCTATTGTGGCCAGGGTTAATCAACCAAAAGCATTGGGATCCATTAAATGATCAGCATGCATTGTGTGCGTCCATCACAAACTGAGAAATGTTGATAAAAGTACGCTGTAAATGCATCAGAATGCTAAACCTGAAATTGAGATTTCTATAGCATGCTCATTTCTCCTCAGCACACTCGGATAGTTCAACATGTTTTCGTGTGAGCGGAAGGTGCTTACCTGCATGCTGCCAATTAGGAAGTGTAAAATTAGCGTGCATACTGTTACTTTCACAACACTCTGTGTGTGTGTGTGTGTGTGTACTGTGTCAAAGATTACTCAAACTGTCTATCAAAGTCAGGGTTCCTTGTTCTAGGGAAAAATGATGCATTCTTTTTCTTCCACCGTGTTGCGTGTGAGTGAGGAAGAGAGAGAGAGAGAGAGAGAGAGAGAGAGAGAGAGATTGAGTCAACAGTCAGTTCCCAGGGTGAGATCACCCTAATAGCCTTCTGCAGTGATTACCTACCTGTGCAGCACAGCTTCAAAACACACACACACACACACACACAGCATGCTAATAATGTTCCCCAAGGCAAACAGAGGCCTGACCCTACTGCCTCAGTACATAGTACAGTGAGTTTTTCTACGCCAAACGTTTATCACATTTCACAGAAGATTGCGTAATCTGATGGCTGCAAGTGATTGGCTGGGCATCACCTGGCAGAGGTCCTTACTCTGTGTATACGCAACAATCAGTGGGACGACAAGGGTGAATCCTCAGGACAGAAAACGTGACGGTGCACAGCTTGGGCGACCATGCTCAAGCACAAATACACTTACACACACTCAAGTGTCTGTGATCCAGGTCTGTGTGAGCTTTTTTGCCCCATTAGCTGTTGGTAATGAGCTGAAGCAAATCCTACGGGTGGTTTGTTTGTGTTGGGGGGGGGGGGAGTGGTGATGTGGGGGTTGCAAGACTAGTGGTGATAATAATAACCTCCTCGTACTATTCTGTGGGCACCTGTATGGAAATGCTTAGGAAAGCTCACACACTGCTTTGAAGCTAAAAGCTGAACCTACAGTACAGGTGTTTGTGTGATGGCTGATTACTGGTACTGGAGTAACGTCTACTTCTCTTAATCAAGTACTGAAACTAATTAGTTAGTTAATGTCATTAAGTCAGACGCGAGAGTTAAAACCTGGCAGTAGAATTCGCTATTGGCGATCTGGCCCCTGGGGACGAATTCTCAATGCACAACACCGCAAATGTGATGAGCAAGCACTTGGTCAAGCTGCGGACCTGCCTTGCCTTTTTTGGACATGGCGGGATTACCATTACCTCATGGGAATGATCCTCAACATCAAGGACGGGTCATCTACGACACGATCTTGGCAGACTTTTCCACACCTGGGTCAGCAGCCTGGGGACGAACTTGCCAGCAGCATGATGCATGTTCAAATCACACAAGGATTTCCTGGATGTATGACAGACAGACAATTGCAGCAATGTTCAAGTCAATTCAATTCAATTTTATTTGTATAGCTCTTTTAACAAAAGCAGCTTTATACAATCGAAAGAATTTCAGGGAGTTTATATGAAATGTGAATGTGTATGAATCATATAAGGAAAGGGGGCAAGGAATAACCTCCTGAGATGGCAGTAGGAAGAAACCTTGAGAGGAACCAGACTCAACAGGGAACCCATCCTCATTTGGGTGCTAACGGATATCAAGAATTGATCTGCAATCATATTGTGTGTTAGGAGGCTGGAGGTTCAATATAACAATTGATGTCTAAGTTAATATGGAGTCCAGTTTGTTATTGGAGGCTCAGGTAGACTGTAGGAAACTCATCTTCCAGTGATTCATTGCAGCTTTACCGTAAACTGGCTGAATCATGTCAAACATCTCGGAGGCAGATTCGCCCAGTTTTACACAGAATGTTACGTTCACTCTTTGTTCTAACCTGCTGTCCATAATGAAATAGCAGAGATGGTAATGCAGGTGGTCAGAATAGCACCAGTTGCACAGCACACAGGATGATGTCATTTGCTACACTGACACTGAAGGTCGGTGCTCCCTATGACTGTGCCTTGTGTTGCCATCTGTTGGCATGTTACAAAACTAGTCTTTAAACTTTTTGATACCACCTTGTATCTGCTTGGGTTGGTGGTTTGAATCTCTCCTCCGGTCCGGTGTGCATGGAGTTTACATGTTCTCTCTGTGCTTGGTGGGTTTCCTCTAATTACTCAGGTTTCCACCCACAAACGAAAGACAAGCAATGTAGGTTGATTGTAGGCTGTAGTGTATGAATGGTGTATCAGTGTGTGTGTGTGTGTGTGTGTGTGTGTGTGTCCCATTCAGAGTGTACCACGCCTTGTGTCCCTGAACTAGTCTCCATGCCTCCTGCAACCCTACCCTGGATAAGCAGTATAGATAATGGATGAATGGATGGATTGATAATTATAATAATACAGCACTCTTTCTTGTGTGTGGTTTAAACACTTTCATAGCCATAGCACTTCAGTGGTAGGCTTGTGAGTCTCACAGATTAAACTGTCAAATCCTCAGCCAGATGTCTTTTGGATCAGCCTGCTTACTTGTAAGACGTTTTGAAAGTAGAGCTTTAATAGAGAGATTTTTAATGCTACTTGTGTACATCTCAGGCACATTTGCATTTATAATGTATATAATAAAATTTTAAATATGTGATATATGCCAGTTCTTGCTGGTTTAATCACGGAGGTGCTGGAGCCTATCCCAGTAGACTTAAGGTATGAGGCAGGGTATACCCTGGACAGGGTGCCAAGCCATCACAGGGCACACACATTCACACACGGCGTGCAAGGCGGCAGTGCTAACCACTAAGCCACCATGCTGCCTGCTCACTAAGCGTTGTTTTTTTAAAATTATTATTCAGTATAAACTCTACAGTCTGTTGTTTGGCACAAGTCATGGTGGTCAAGCCGACCTGGGACTTTAGATTGTACAGAATAACAGAACACATTTCAGAAATTAAAACTCCCTTTATTTCTCTATACAACCCCCTGCTACACTAATGCACTTATCCCAGCGTTTCACTAGAGCTTGAATAACATCAAGGTAGAAACTTTTCTCTCCAGACCGGTAATCAGACGGACTGCCTGCTTCATGTAATCGTCAGCGCTAAAATGCAGGCCTCCCAGGGACTCCTTTTAATAGCCACTTCTTTTAAAGGAAGAAACAGCCTGGTTTAATCTCCACAGGTGTTCTGTTTCTGCAGGACAATGCGCAAACACACACTGCCCACTGCACGACTGGCACAATACAGGAACTCAGTTGGAAGTTATTGCCACATCCTCATACAGTCCTGACCTCATTCTTAACCATTTACACATATTTGGGCCATTAAAGGAGTTCCTGGGAGGCCGGTGTTTCAGATATGAGACAGGAGGTCCAATCATGGCTCCAGTGTACTGAGAAAACTTTCTACCTTGATGGTATCCAAGCACTAATGAAACAGTGCATTAGTGTAGCAGGGGATCTTATAGAAAAGTAAAGTAGTTTTTATTCTTGTAACTGTGGTATTTGGCACAAAAGTCCCTTCTGTGAACAATAAGTAAAACTTCTGACACTCCTGTATCTGCTTGGTCTTATGCATGAACTGTTACCACTGATCAGATATTTGCATGAATGTGGTCAGGAAGTGTGTGTTATGCTTTTATCCTCATACAAGCCTGTACAAAACTGTAAGTCTGTATGGCTTATAATTGTAGTAAAGTGGAGGATAAGTGTATATTAAAGCTTATAGATACAGCATCTGTTCTTCTCTCTCTCAACACATTTAGGAGTATCCATTCATCCACACTGAGGACAGTACAGTAGATACAGTATATGTTGTGTGTGTTACTCAGTGTCCTTCTTACTGTCACAGGTAGCTATTCTGTATATAGTATCCACTTCTGCTCATACAGTATACTGGTACTGTACATCTCTCTCTCTCTCTCGTCCTCTGTTTCTAGAACAGGTGTGTTACTCATAATTTGCTCTTCTGGCTTTTCGCCTGTAAAACAGCTTCACTGATGGACATTTACACACTCACTAACATTTCATGCACAACTGGCTTCAGAAAGTGTTTGTATGTGTGTTCTGTCATCTGCGAGTCAGTGACCTTTAGAGAGAGAGAGAGAGAGAGAAGATCAATACCATACCAGTAAAGGGTAAAAGTATACTAGACAGTGTCTAACGAGAATTGTTGCTGATGTGTCTGTTCTCTTTATAGAGTTCTACTGAGGCTTCATCTGTCAAAAGACATAGGATTTTTATTTTTTTTTGGTAAATTAATTCCAAGGGAAGATACCCGAAAAGAGAGGTTGTTTATGTATTAAAATGATAAAAAGGTAGAAATGAACATATTTATGATTTTATAATTAACTTTAAAAGTTAGTCATTTATTCAACTATGGGGCAGAGACAGAGACTTCAGTTTCACTTGAATTAAATAGTTTTGTGCGCTGATGATGAGGTCATTTTAACAGACCTCGGCGGTTTCCTTGGTGAGCGCGCTGACGTTGGTCTGAACTCTCTAATTTGCTTGGCCAGACGCTGACAGCCGAAGGTGTCTGCTGAAGCTTTTAAAAGCAAAAGCAATCTCCACCGAGACACTCGCATGCACGATCAGACATTGTCTCACAGACATGAGACATGTACACTTAAACTTTCATAAGTCTTCTTTAAAACTGCAAATAAGTAGTCGCACTCAGCTCCAGCAAAACACCTTCTCTACATTAAATGAAATGCCAAATTCAGCAGGGGGTAGAGAATGAATAATGCTTTAAAAAAAAAAAAAGAAGGGTTTTATCAGAGAAGAGTCGGGAACTTTCATGAAAACAGTGTGGTATTTTTAAGATGACCTTCACTAAAAGCTGGCTCTAGCACCTGAGAGCACCTGCCAATTTCTTTATGTGCTCATCGAAGAGTAAGATTAAGTGAAAGGAGTTGCAGCTGGGCTTATTGGATGTTAGATGCTAGCTTGAGTCCTTTTTTTGTCCTTATTGTAAAATATGGTGTTGGATCATTGATGTAACTGTCTTGTGGCTTGTGGTTCAGGGGGCCCTTGTGAAGATAAATGGTGTCATGAATTCTGCAAAGTACCAGGACATTTTAATGCAAAACCTGGTTGCTTCTGCCAGGAGATGAACTTTTACCATAGATGGGTGTTTAAACAAGATAATGACTGAAAATATAAATCCGAATCAGCAAAGAAATGGCTGCAGGGCACAAAATATGTCTTTTGAAATGTGAAAAAAAAAAAAAAAAACAAGAATGCAAGAATGTAGAAGATTAAACTGTTTTCGAAGAAGGACTGGTTGAGAATCGCCCTATAATCCTCCCTCCAAACCTGGACATGCGAAGAGATTTCTCGTGCATGAGGACGTAAAACATTGACATTTACAAAAGACTTCAAGCACATTTATGACATTTATAAAAACGTATTATTCTTGGAAATGTGTTTGTATTCGTACAGAAAAGCAGTACTTTCATTAGTGGATAAATGTTACTACCTGTAATAAATACCCTATTGTACATAGTATGAGAGGCGTTCAAGTCAAACTGGGACTTTTGATTGTGAGAATAACAGAACACAGTTTTAAGAGTAAAACCTCTCTTTATTTCTCTATATAATCTCCTACTACACTAATGCACTTATCCTAGCGTTTCACTAGTGCTTGGATACCATCAAGGTAGAACATTTTCTCAGGACGACTGGCCTCCCAGGAACTCCATTAATGGCCCAAACATGCAGAAATAGTTTGGATTGAGGTCGGGTCTATACGGTGGATTTGGCAATGACTCTCAGCCAAGTTCCTGTCATGCACAAGCGATGTTCATAAATGATTGTGTGTACAGTTCCCACAGAAATGTGCATTTTTCCACAAGTTGGCGACAAGTCAATTTTCAAAGATCTGAATGTTCATGGAAAAGATTGCGTCTTATCACCACACTGTGTTTGAAGTCTTCTGTAAATGTCCATTTGTTCTATATCTTCATTCACGACAAATATCATTTCAAGTCACGGTTCGCTATGAACGCCTCCCATATATTGTGTTAAAAAACATACATTTGTTTAAGTTCAACGTAGCACTTAATGTGCATTTTATTTATTTTGTATATACCTTATAGATAAACCTTATAGATATTGATTATACCTTATACCTCATAAGTCCTTCTACTGTAGGTTCTCTGATCAAGCTATTCTCTGAAATATGTTGCATAATATTTTCCAAAATGAAAAAAAAAAAAAAATTTCACAGTAATATTAGTTTATATTAACAATCCTGAATATTGCAAAGTTGTCGTCGGGAAGAACCCAAAGCCATATCTCAATACAATTCACATGCCAACGCAGAATGATTAGACTTTATTACGATCGCCTAATCATATCTCACATCTCATTACAAGCTAACAGCTCAACAACTCAGCCTACTCTTTTGCCCACAGACACAATTTAACTTTTATGATATTGAATCTCAGACATGAAATAGATAAGAGCATATATTGGGACCTATATTGCGCAAATTTGACAGTATTAAATATGGTTTGCTCCAGGGTCCCCAGTTTGACTCTTTGGGTTTGTGTCTAAATGAAGCTTCGGATGTTCCTCCTCTCACTTTCTCTGGTTTCCCAAAAACATGCTGGTAAATATATGATGTTAAATTACCCTTAAGTGTGAATGGGTGTTTTTCACCATGACCCTGACTCGGAGTAAAGTCTAGAATCTGACCAGGAAAATGTATCAAAAGATGCTGTTAGTTACATTTTCAGCATTTTGCTTTATTACAAATGACATGAGCCCAGTTCGCTTACCTTCTACTGTCCAGTACTGAGAATTTGTTCTGTAAAAGTTTGCTGCTCTAATGGTGAAGAAATCCCTGGCAATGTGCAGCTGGAAGAAACTGTCAGACAATCCACAAGACACTGAGCTGTACAGTCGAGTGGTAGTGATGTTACTGTACCACTGTTCTTCTTTTTGGTTGATGTACAGTACGATCACCAGCCTGTTAGTCATTTCCTAATCCTTTACAAAGCAAAAAAAAAAAAATAATGGAGAAAAAAAAGAGAGAATGAATGTTGACAGTTCTGTAAGTCGGTGAGCACTGTATCTGTTGAAGTCTGTCACTGTGAGGGTAAGCAGACAGTTGGCAGTGTGTGAGATGTGTGTATGTGCTGAGCTCCCAAACAGTAGCCATAGGTGCCCGTTGCCAACAGGGCCAAATGCTTGTTTTCATAGATCTGTCTTAGAACATCAGCTGCCTGAGGCTCCTCATCCACACAACTGAAGAGAAAGCAGCCATCTGCTGAAGACGGGGAGGCTCAGTGCACCACTGCACTTGCCACAGTGGCTCTTGTTTTTTGTTTCGTCCTTCTGTTGACATTGGGAATGCTAACAGGATATAGACATGGGTTCAACTTGAAACCATCCGAGACGTCTACAATTACCAAAGCTTTTTAAATAACTTAGCATGGATGGTAGCGCTATAGTACAGCAGGCAGATGAAGAGGAGCATTTGGGTTTTTGTGTTTGTGCACGAGCTAACTCATCCAATAGTGTCTCGTCAAATCGAGCTTCCCAGTTCCAGAAAACACACCAACATCACCACTTGGGTTTTAATTCCCAAAAGGTTTTTTTTTTCCTGCCAAAATGAGTCTTTTGTAAATATATTAATCAGCAACCAATGTGCATGTATACAGTTTTGTTCAGTCATATGCATAGACGTCATTCATCCTTTACGTTTCTAATATGTAAATGTGCTGAATTGCGCAACTACCATGGCAACAAAGCCTTCAGCGCATGCATTTCTCTGAGCTCACTATGACTGCTGGAGAGATGAGTTCTCTAGCAAGAACAAACCTTCCATGTCACAAATATCCATTTGACACATTAAAAGCTCTGCGAGGGTAAAAATAAATAAATAAATAAATAAATAAATAAAGAGAAATAGAGAAAATGTGTGTGGGTCAGAGCATCGCTGTCTGTGTGAGCATGGTTTAAAGCCTCATTTTCTTCTCAACAGCGAGTGAATGTAGCGAGCAGCAGGGCAGTGTGCCACAGAGGCCATGCGTCACCTCGAGCTCTTTAACTTCACTTGAGCTCCAAAAAAAAAAATTTTTAAAAAAAATTTAGATTTCTTACAATAAAAAGGGGTCAAATGAGCCATGCACCCAAAAAGCAATAATAATAAACAGGGAATGATGTTTATGTCTGCACAGTGTGTACGGACGTGAAGTAGTACTCGTCTGTGTTAGTCAGAAAATCATGGAAGAAAGTAGAGCAGAGTAGCAGCATTGCTTCCTTTAATTAAATAAAATGCTCTTTACTTAGCTATTACTTTATGTTTAGTAAAGCTATTTCCAGAGGTGTTACTCATGGATACATCAGCACCAACAGGTTACAGCTGGAAAGTCAAACAGCTCAGACTTTTCACAGATGCTAAACAAGTGGAAAATGATTATTATCCGTCATTATTAACTCAATTCATTTAGATTGTTTTAAGTTTATATAAAACATTGTTGTAATGTACCTTTATTCTCTACTAGGTGAAACAAATTCAGTAGTTATTTGAGCGTTTGGAATATTGCATTGAATAAGCAGTTGCATAATAATCAGACAGACGGACAGATGGACCAAATCATAGGATACTTTGTATTATGGCAGACATGTTCATAACATTTATTATAAAATGTAAATATATATAAATGGCCTTTACGAATATAAACAAGAACAAATAACATATTATATAGATAATCTAACAAGAACAATACAAATTGTGGCTTACTTAAAGTAACCATAGAATAAAGAAGGGACTGTCATGATTAATACTAAGAAGGCCTTCATTATCTATTAGACCCATTAACTCACAATTCTGTATTTATTTTATTTATTTATTTTTTGTCTTAGCATTGGTAGGTCACATTAATAAAATTTATTCTTAATTTTTTTCAAACTGCCAAGATAAATAAACATATCATCTTGCCCTCTTTGTCAGAATTGTCTAAAAAGGTGTCCGAATATCTTGATAGGTTCTTAACACGCATGAATATATTTATATATTTAGAAGTCAGCTATATCAAAAGCCCTTAACATTCAGCAAAGGCCTTAAGGGTCACTTTAAATAAATTAGATTTCTGAATTCAGGTCATTGATATTCAGAAATTCGGTGTGTCACTGTGTTCTCGTTTGTCAAAATGATTATTGCTTTGAATTAGGACAGAAATTTAAAAATTAAACAGATCCAATTTAAATCAAATAGAAAAAATAAGCCATCAAATAAAAGCCTTTTTATTAATAACTTTGAAGAGAATTAAACATTTATTTTAATGCCTCTGAGCTAAAAAAATAAAAAAATAAAAAATGTACCTATGTGTGTGTGTGTGTGTGTCTATATAAAGAACTGTGCAAAAATCTTTAGCCACTCCTCATTTCTTACCATTTTGCTCCCTGAAGGCCATGTAGTCTTGAGGAATTCAGGACATGAAGGCTTTTTGATTTCCTTTTTCTCTCTCTCAGTTTCATACCAGTCCCTGTACCTGAGCAGTTTCAGAGGAAAGGTTTTTGTTTGTTAAGCTGTGAACCATTCCAGCATTTAAAACACCCTCTCACTTAAGGCATGAACCAGTGAGAACCAGGTGCAGATGATGAGAGATGATCAGGCCAGTGATTAGTATAGTGCTGATGCTGAATGCTGAGTGATTGGAACAGACGAGAGGGGAAATGAGGTTGCTGCTGAGGTTGACACAGTATATAAACAACCCATTTTTAATCTGCATCTTTATAATATACTGTACAGACATTTTAACTTTTTAGTTAAGTAAAGTCTGTATTTAATTATATGCTAATGCAGAAGATGACATTAAATACTATTTCAGCTGCTTACATTATCTGGTTATTTGTTATGCTCCTTATTACAACTTTTCTCATCCATCATCATTAACTCGTCCATTCGGTTCATTATTCAACCACATGACAAGCAAACAGCCAGTCTACTCCTTGTACAGTACTGTGGACCTCACAGCAGGCTCAGTTTAGGAGTGATACGTCTTCCACCATCATACATTCTCCAAGCTATAAGACAGCACTACATTCTTTTTCATCTCATGTGAAAAAATCTAACCAGAAGAAAAAGTCAAGTTGGCTCTATATGCATGTTACAGTAGATGACTTGGTGGAAGTCTGCAAATTGTGATAGATGTAACTTAATAGTGTTAGTTTTTTTTTTTTTTTTTTTAACATTTTAGACATTTGTTTTTTTCTGGAACTGATTATCCAGCTGGGTTTTAAAAAGTGTGTGCATTTGACCATTCCGCTACTGTGTAATTAAATTGCCATGACTGTCACCAACCAATGAAGCTTTCAGCAGGCAGTTGACAGGGTTTGCACTGAGCCATGATCATGGATCTTGAACTGTATAGTACTGTTAGTGTTTTGTGCAACTTGTCAAGAACTGGCCAGTGGAGAGACACTAATTACAAATGGTGCTTGATTTTATTTCAATAGCTTGTCGTAATTCCAGTTGCTTTTGTTTTAGTTCATGGTTTGTTACAATAATTAAAAAGTTATTTATTGAATATTACCAGTAGTTTTTCCTCCAGAACATAGAGACCTTTTAAAGACCTCCCTTTGTGCAAGAAAACTAATTTTCAAATCCAGTATAAACTGGGCAATAAAATACATTATATCTTCTCTGTTGTGCATGGAAAGCTTTGTTATCCTCAAAGAGCCATACGGTATAAACTGTATGTCTTTATAAAGTGTAATTAATTAAAGATTCAAAATATAACATTAACTGATTAATTAAACCTAAATGTTTGACACATTAAACTCATAGGTTCTACATTTATGCCCCTTATGTAGCATGAATAATCACTAGATAGCAGCGATAGCCTACAGTACATTAAAATTATATTTGTAAATCAAAAAAAGTGTAAGATGTTAAAAGTGAACACAATTTAAAGCCTTGGAACCACTGCAGCTATTGTTAAAGGCTTATTACTCCATAAATAAGTCTATAGCTATGGACATGGGGAAGCGGGAGTCTCAGGTAATACTCACATAAAAATGGAATATATCACAATGTATTGTCTATATGGTCCAAAATAATAATAAAAATATATATATGTTGTGAGATATATAGTTTTTATATTGCATTTCTATCCGGGTACAGGCGCTGTATTAAACGTATCATGTACACAAAGATTCCTGTGCACAGTCAAGACCATGCTATTATGAACACACATAAAACAGTGTGAAACAATTGCAGCTGGAGCATGGACAGCTGTGCAGTGTGTGAGGGAGCGAGACAGGCTGTGCTGCTCCTGTAGGGCAGGTAATCAAAGTCCAGAGTGGGTGGTAAATTAATAACACCGGCTGGACACTTGGACTTGACATACGAATAAGAAAACAGACAAGGATGTTGAACTCAGCTGCTATGTGGAAGCTCAGCTTTACCCGTCAGATTGAAATAGTTCTTTGTTTAACTGGCTCTTTTGATTATTCACGTATTCAAGCATATTGGGATACAATTAAATAGTATATAATTGTATATAGTACTGTAGTATGACATGATATTGTAGCATACCGTGCTGATATTTAGTAAACCACATGACTGTGAGTGTGATATTGCTATCATACAAAAGTTCTCCACTCTAGTAGAGTTTATATCAAATAATGTTTTTTACACAATATGACCAGATGTTATAGGTATGTTTACGTTTGCTCTGCTAGCAGAAACGAATACCAATGATGCTTTAGCATCCTTGACATCATATTAATCTCCATCTGTCACATTTTAGAATTTTACGTTAAAAGTTGCTGTATATCACTGAACATTATTATTTGCTTTGTTTGCTAATGAGGCTGCTAATACTACTGTAGGTATCATTATGAACTGGAATTGGATTTAATATA
>JAQMYJ010000004.1:13969885-13980587 GCA_030014305.1 Clarias laeviceps
ACACATACACTGTACACACTTTTTTTTTGTGGCAAACAGACAAGCAGATAAATAGGCACTGAGAATTCCTGAAGGATGTTCTAGGAAATATAAGCAGTCTTGGAATACTGCTAAATATTCATCTACATAAGCCAATCTATAAACTGGCAGCATAGTGGCTTAGTGGTCAGAACTGTTGCCTTGTACCTGCAAGGTTCTGGTTTGGTTCCCATTAGGTGGTCTGTGTGTGTGGAGTTTGCATGTTTTTCCCATGCTTTGGGGTTTCCTCCCATAGACCAAGGACATGCAGATTAGATCCTAGCACGGTTGTAAAAATGGGAATAAGTACAATGTTCACCATTGGCCATCGCAGTCCCTCATTGGACTACAGACGTTTCTAGAAGAATGGATGGATGGATAGAATCCACATACTGGTGTGTTTCTAATGAATGGGGAGAAACCTAAGAACCAGGAAGAAATCCATGTAGACACTAAGGGGGACACGGGGACCTCCACACACATATTAACCTGAGCTCAGGAAAGAATCAATGACCCTGCAGCCTAATATTTGAATACTTTTATTGATAATGTCAGAAGAAGAATAGAATGTGACATATTAATATAATGCGCCCTCTGAACATCATTCAGACATTCAGGATCACAAATTGAAACCTTTAAGTTGAGCTGTCAGTGTCAGACATGCTCCAGCAGCAGAGCTGTGACCTATTCCTTACCCTCACACCACTGTAGGCCTGTGAGGCACACGCTACTCACTGTTAGCATAGCAAAACTGTGACAGCATGCTGATCCTGAAGGTCGGTCCCATAGGAAAGCCGTCGAGTGCACAGACGATGAGATGCCTTCTCGAGGCTGCTAAACGAATGTAAAAATCCATACTTACTGAACCACATTCTTGTCAATAGCATTTGACATTTATTGCAGACTCTTACAACACAGTGTTCTTTCAGAGAAGCCGTCGTGTTCATCCAAGAATTTGTATTAATAGAGGCAGGAGGATTGCTCTGCTTTTGATTACAGTTGATCTTTAATGTGACACCAGGTGAGACTATGCTAAAAACAAATAAATTATAGAGTGTCTGTCTGCTGACCCTCACTGCCTTGGACTGAGATCAATAAGAATATAGCAAATATGTAACCACACACCGGGACAGCTTTACAGCCCAGTCTTCTCATTTCATACAGTACAGTACCTTCTCATTTCTTGTTGGAAATAATAGGTAGGGCATAGTCCTACTCTATCAACAAGGAAATGCACAGAAATGTCATATTAATATTACTAACCATCTTCAAAACAAGTAGCATATGACTGAAGAGCAAAAAAAGCTAGTATGAATCTCCATTCCCATCATCTTACCAAATGTAACTCTAGATATGTAAAGATTGTACATTCTTACTGTACAAATTGCATGCCATTTAAAAGAATTAGTTGTGAAAACACTTATAATATGTACATAAATTGATTAATTCATAAAGGGTTCAGGATCTTATTTTGGGGACTCTGGCCATGAAGTAGGAACACACACCACTGTGGAATTTTCACCACTCAGGACTTCAGTGTGCCTTATGTTATGTATCTCCAGGCCTGTTCTGTATCTATGAACACCATTCTTACAGAATATATAACTATAACACCAGCACTACTGTCAGGTGAACTAACCAACTGGCAACAGGATAATGGTACCAAGGCTCACCCATGCCTGCAGGGACCGAAGGCTAGCCCATTTGTTCTGATCCCACAGAAAAGTCAATGCAAGACAAATCACTGATATAATTCCATGCTGCACATGCTGGAAAGGCACCAGAACACCCAGCGCACCACATCCTGCTGCACAGGGGGCCCAGCAGGCAAATAGCCCAAGACTGCTGATCCAGACTCCAAACTAGACAGATCCCAATCTGATTGAGGATCCATTGGACAAATAAGTCCGATCCCAACAGCACCCAAAAAATCCACCGCCAACGTCCCCGTGCCAGCACATCCCCAGATGCCCAGTTAAGTCACACCCAGAGGGGCCAGAGCGGCACCAGTGGCACAAGAGGAGCCCAAATCAAACCTTAGGTGGTATTAATATTAATAGTTATTAACTGCTATGCATCTCAAGCGAATCACCCACCACCAGGATCTTGTGAGCTCCCTGGACAATTTTATGCTCTCAGATTTGGTCACTGTATGCAACCTTGTGGTAACCATGGACAATCAACTGTCTTTTTTGTCATGCTGCAAATCTGGCATGCTCATGTAATTTTTTTTCTTGAATGATTTGTTCATTTCTATCCACATTGGCAACTCTCAGATGCTTGTTCTGTCCTTTGGAGACTGGACTACTGCAAATCACTCCTGGCAGGTCTGCTTTCATGAGCCATTCAACCTCTGCAACTGATCCTGAATGCAGCTGCAGGACACGATTTCATTAGCCCAAAAATTTCCCTTCCTGCCCCATTGCTACGCTTCTTCCACAGGCTTCCTATAACTGCCCGAAATCAGATTTAATATGTTGATGCTTGCCTACAACGCCAAAAGACTGGCCGGCACTTAACCTCCTCAAAACACTTACAGTATCACACGCCACACTGCATCATGCTCCCTCAAATCCTCTAGCACTACTTGACTAGAGGTAGTCACCATCTCCCAGGGCATCAGGCATGCATCAAGACTCTTTTCTGTTCTGACATCTAGGTGGTGAAATCTCTAGATGTTTGAAAAGCTGAGTCACTGGCTGTCTTCAAACAACATCCAAAGACCTGCGTTTTCCTTGAGTACTTGAATCAACAAACAAACAAAAAAACCCAGTCAGTAAAAAGTCTGTACCCTAGGGAACCAGTGTCAGGATGTATTTAGTAATAGAAACTTCAATGCACTTCTGTTCCTCTGGAAAATGGTGCCAAATGGCTTAAATGTAATGTAGATCAAATACTGTAGTTTCCCCTCTTTTTGGGACACCACATTTACCTCTATTTGCCTTATCAGTCATACTGTACAGTAGATGATTCATTGCACTATGAACACCATTATCTATCTTTTTTGTAATTAGGTACAAACATCAAGTACCTAATAAACTAGAATATAAAATTAAGTACAAACATACACACTTTACTAAGTATTATAGTACTGTACATACAGTAGGTGTACATGATAAAGTTGTAACTTAAATCAAAAAATGAAATCCCTACCAAACTCATGTTTAATGCAATCCAATAATATATAATATTTCACAGGATACTGTGAATGCAAATTCAGCATTGTCTCCGAGTACCATGTCCTCATCCATTCAAGCAGCCACTTATTCTGATCACTGCCTCTGATTAGTTGTGTTGGTGTGGTTTTTAAAAAGTGGCCTCTATTCTCTAACACAAACAAATTTAATTATCAGTGGCCCTTAAGTCCTGGGCCGTGGCATTAGCCTTAGTTTCCTTTTGATTATTCACTAATATCGCATCATTTATTCTAATCAAGGATTTTAAATTACCGACTTTAATTTCCATTTATAATTTACTATAATGCAATTTTCTGAACCCTCGGAGTCTCTGGTCGTGCATCTCAATGACTTTTTTTTCCCCCAACTTGCCTCTTAAATCTTCAGCCCATAGGAGAATCATGATGAGATTATGAGATGTATTTTTGGTCCCTGTCAGTGCACACTTAACAAGCATGAAGCTGTGATCCCAAAACACCTGTCACAATCTGTCACTGCAGTTAACAGTTTGTCCCTGTGTACTGAGTGTGCACGCATTCCTATTAGCAACCTTTTGTTGGGTTATCACAGGCTTTGTTTATTTCAAACACTCCATTACTTATTCATCAACTTGCTAATTGTTTGGCAAATTGCGTGGCTGAAAACAGTTCATGGGAAGGGCTTTGCTGAGCATAAGTGATGTGTCCACTCATTCCTCGTTCAAAGGCATGAATAAAAAAGGAAGATGTTTGTTTTAGGTGACACTGTGGTGTAGTGGTTACCATTGTGGTCTTGCACATCCAGGGATCGATTCTTGGCTCTGTAAAGTTTGCATGTTCTCTCTATGTTTAATGAAATTTCCTCCAGGTTCAACCCAAAGACCCTTCTTGTTCCCTGCACTGGACTGCCACCCTGCACCCACCTGTCCCCCTTGGTTTCCCAGGATAGGCGCCAGCCCTCCTACAACCATGCACAGGATAAACGGCAGAGTGAGTGTTTCTGTTTTATGTGGATATTGTTTAATCCATGGCTTTCCTCTGAAACACATATACTCGCAGCATATAGTCATGGAAGAGTGTAGTTTTATTTTGCGCTGACACGGGTCACTGAATTTTTTATCAGACTTTATAGAAGGTAGCACAGTGTCGTGTATGATATATTCCATATTTTCCGAATCACTGGAGCTGTACTCATCTCTGATGTGTGTATCTGCTACTTCCTGAAGACGGAGACATTTTTCCAGTTGCAGCCTCACAGAGGCTAGGGCAGTATCGATAAAAACCATCGGAGCTGAACGCAGGTACAACCATTTATGCATGCAGCGTTCATCTTCGAATGTCATTTTGGATATTTCCGAATTACACACAAGTTAATGAATATGAATTCGTCAGGCAGATGTATGCACACTGTATTTTTTTCGGGTGACGTAGACGATCCGAATAGACTTACAGGAAGTAAAGAATGTCCTTTTTTTTTTTTTTTACAGCATAGCCGTCAGACCTAGAAGACCTTTACACTTACAATCCAGATACACCAATGCCCCAGTGAATGTTGCCCTTAATCTCACACAAACACACACACACTGCCTCTCTCCAAAACAGAATGAATATTAATCATTTGTGCTAACGAGGCAGGCTGTGTATTAAGCGCTAAGGGGAGGGGGCTCTACTTCTGCCATAAAGCAAGCTACAGCCAGCTTGGCCTGATAAGCAGCAGCACACGAGCTTGTGTCATGATGGTGATGCCACAGTGGATCGACCAGGGCACGGAGGGCAGATTCAGAGTTCCGAACGTATTTCGCAGCCAGCAGCTCAGACCGAGAGCTGATGATAGAGTTTGGCTTCACACTCTCTGCTGGCTTTGCCGTAGGATTCCGCATCCAACAGACCTGCCAAGCCGAACACAGCGCTCAGAAGATCCGCTGATATGTGAGGCTGCTGGCTCCCGAGTGGTGTAACTGGCTAAGTGGGCTGTGTCCTAAAAATGACTTAGTTCTGCTCTCCTAACAACCGCTAGTACTGCTGACGAATTATAAGACTTCTGGCAGCTCACAAAGACAGACTCGAGCAGACCTCGATGTTCCCTCCAAGTATCTTCGGCTCTTTGAAGTTCTCTGAGCAGCAGTTCAAACAGATGTTTTGACAAGCTTCATGTCTTCTGGAAGACGTAAGAGGCATCAGCTTTTCATGTGAGGAGACACAAAAAAGAAGCCCTTTCTGCAAATGGTAAAATGCTCTGTTCCACATGGATCGGTGTGCAGAAAGATTAAAGAATAGGAACTGCAGAATAGCATGACATGTTTAAACATTCTCCCCAATGTAATTACTCTCACCGGCCTCTTCATCAGCCAATCACATGGCAGCAATGCAATATAGACAGGCTTGAGACATTTCTATGTAGGCATTTGACAGACACTCTTATTCAAGTTACAAAAGTGCTTTAAGGTTTCCGTTATATCAATAGATCCTTACTCTGAGTTACTAGGATACTACGTATAAGTACCATCAGTCAAACACTGTTGGAAAGTTCCCCCCTCCCTCTATAAAAGGTGCCTATGCATCCTGATAAAATATAATACATAAAAAACAACCCTAATGTTTTTATATAAGATGAAAAATGTTTAAAAGGCATTACAAAGACATCTGAAACACAGCCCTGCTGCCAAGTGTTTCATTACTTGTTGTTAGTTATTATGCACCCTGTTAAAACAGACCATTCGAATACATTTTGAGTAGCACTGACACTCTGAGAAATACATAATCAATAAAAAGATATATTTTTTAAACACCTCCCACATAGCTTACACCTACTGTACAAAATTGATCTACAGCATGTGACCAATCAGCATTAAGAATTCGGATAGCGTTTAAATCGCAGAAAGTTACATTCGCATCACTCATACTGTGTGCAGAATGAATAAACAAATGAATAATTCTCCGCATGAAGTATAGATAGGGATATAATATAGCACACAGCTGAAAGCCATGATAAAGCAAGAACCATTTGGTATGAATATTAAATAAATAATTATATTCAATCATTTCTCGCATGTATTTCACAGCAGAGTGAAATAATGTTTCAGCATATCCAAGATAGGAGACTGGGATCAGAGTGCAGTGTCAGCCAGTTTGAGCAGATAGGGTTAAGGGCTCTTGCTCAAGGACTCAACAGTGGCAACTTGGCAGTGCTGGGGCTTGAACCCCCAACCTTCCAATCAGTAAATCTACAGCCTTAACCGTTGGAGTCACCACTGCCTTGGGACATATTGTAAATGTAGGACATGTACTGGTCTATATACAGTATGTCAGTCCGCATCACAGGTGCTCTACCCGACTTTAATTACCGTACACAAGCATTCAGTCATCAGCATGGGTAAATGTAGGTTGGTATGGATTGCCATGCTGGACGGAGGAGAGAGCAGCTGCCTGCCAAAACTCACATTTAAAACCAGTCACAAACACTTTCAGCAAGAAAAACACATATGATAACATTTTAAACAACACTTTGTCTTTTTAGGAACTGCTTCTACAAAGAAAATTCCCCAGTGTGGATTTAACACTTAAAGTGTTGAATGAACATCCAGCAGTGTTTACTGTATATGAGTCCTGTTACACTCAAATAAACTCTTAAAAGTGTTAAATCAACACTGGGGATTTTACTGTCTTTATTTTTCTACTGTATGTGTACTGCGTTTTTTTTTTGTTTTTTTACTGTCATTCCAAAATTGACTGTATTGTTGTATTTATGCGTAGGGATAACTAGCTTCTACCACTCCAAATCCCAATCCCCTCTCTAACCCCGGAATAAGGGCACAACTCGTGTGTTGAACAAGTGACTATACACCCAAGTGCACTAGCTTTCCATTTAACACTATTTTGGATTTAAACCTGGGACCCGATGATGGATGTTAATGTTAAAGTAGAAAAAGTGGAAGTATAAAGAGAAACATCCATATTTTGGCTACATACAGTAGTACCAGTAAGAACTTTAAACTACTTTCACCGCTGTTTATTACTCCAACTTTTGGTTGTGAGATCCACCAGTCATGGTTAGTTAGTTCCACCAGTCGCAGAAGGATATGTTGGCGGAGCAAAATAACTGGTTAAACAAACAAACAGATCATAATCAGTTGATAAAATTGTATTTTGAAACTATTGTATAAAAACAGTATCACACTAGATGTCGTGCTGTTGTATTGAATAACTGCAGCTGCATCACAGCTCTGCTGATATTCAGCACAACAGCACTCCCTCTTGTGTGATATTGCTTAAGGAGTGAAACGTTTTAAGATCTATGACCATAATTAGATAGACTCATTTCCAGTTTTATCCAGCATACAGTAAAAAGGTTTCCTTTTTGCAGCTTGTCTTATTAAAGTGAGGAGCCATGTTACATCACAATGTTAGCTGCTACATAACGAACACATCATCTGTGACTGTAGCAGCGAGGCTTGATGTGATTGTTCCAGCTACGGTGCTTTACAGATACAAAAGGCAATTTTTCGCGTGCTTCACATGGCTCATGGTGTCTCAATCACGGTGCGCTGGAGAAACAAGACGCCACCTCAGATGCAGTCTGCTGAGCAGCTGACATATGGGCCAGTGTTGATGGAGGACATTGAGCCCAAGGACAGAAAAAGGTGGGGACAGAAGTGATCAGGGGAAAAAAGGAGTCTGGTGAAACTGATTTGGAGCCACAATGTTAGCATTTGTCATTTTTGGAGGAAACAACCTTCAACACCACATAAGGGAATGGGTTTGAGTTCTCTATCTGCTTTCATGGCCTCCAACACCATAGTCATCAGAGGCTGCATGACATTAACAAGAAGGCGAGCTTCATGTTTGCTATGCGAACAGGTGTTGACATGCAGGTCAGAGGAGATTACATCTCGCATTCATTGTGGAAAAACATGAGCGTGAATGTTAATTATTTATAAATTTGGATTGACTGACACTGATAATGGAAATGTCTTTCTTTGCAAATCATTTGATCATACAATGTACTGAAATAAAAGAATACAAAAATGACTCAAAAATGAAACATATTTGATGTATGTTGGATACAAGAATTAACATTTAACATTAACAAAGCACTTTGTTTAAAAAAACACGTTAGATTGATTTGAGCTACTTGGAAGGATATACAGTAGCAGGTCAATCACTCTTGAAAACCGTGTCGAGCAGAAGAACATCTCACCTTGAGGAGGATGGGCTACAACAGCAGAACACATTGGTGTAAGGACAGGGCACGATAGCTCAGTGGTTATGGGATTGGACTTCTGATCAGACGGTCCCACGTCCAAACCCCAGCACCACCTAGCTGTCATTGTTGGGCCCTTGATAGAGGCCCTTGACTGCTCATACAGTGTGTGTAATGAGATAAATATAGGTTGCTCTGGAAAAAGGTGTCTGCTAAATACAGTAAATTAAATATCCCACTCATGTTCGTCAAGAACAGGAATCTGAGGTTTTAATCAGCACAGACCAGAACAATTAATTAATAATTCTTATTCCAGTTCTTTTTCTAACTGGTTTCTGTAAATCTGTGCCCATGATCGTGTCAGATACTTGCTCTAGGCTGACAGAATTGGGACCTGATTTGGTATACTGCCATTCATGGCCATTGCAGTAAGCAAAACGGAAAAAAAATAATAATAATAATATATATATATTGACGAGTTGTAAAGAAATAAGAAACACTTCAAAAACAGATTTATATGAGCTACACTAATAGAACTGCTTCTGCCTCTACAGTACTTTTTGGCCATCTAAATCTCCGGATGTGAAAGTCTACAGTACATGCAGCTCTCTCTCTCTCTCTCTCCAATTCTTCAGCGGAATGATGACAAATTAGGAGCAGCATCACGTGTAACTGGTATTTACTTATTATTTGTTCCTTTCATTGTTAATTAGCACCTACTGTCTCCCAGATGGTAATCGAATCTGTCATTGACAGCCTGTCTGTCTGCTTCCATCAGTGTCTGGCTTAAACACACAACAGATGATGGATTCTCTTAACACAATCAATTTGTCAGGTTGCCAGATTTTTATTTCTAGATTTAGTAAAGCAGGATGGCTGGAGGAAGAAGCCATCGGGGTTAGGATATCTAAGGCACCAACGCCACCTGGAAAAACAGGTGGACACTGACTTCAAAGGAAAAGTTCATTTCGGGAGTCTTAAACGAGATCCTTGTGCCGTGTTTACACCATGTACAAAAAGCTTATCTTATTCCCTTTTGATTTGACACAACTTGCAAGTTATTAACTTTCAACCTGAAGGACGAGGGGCGTTCAAGTCAAACAGGGACTTATGATGAAATTTCTTTTTCTATAGGGAGTTTTTACTCTCATAACTGTGTTCTGTCATTCTGTACAATCAAAAGTCCCGCTTTGACTTGAACCTCATACTGTAGTTCTTTGTTGCGGTCACCATGTTAGTGTACTTGATAGTGTCTATTGGAGCTTACAACCTTCTGATGAGACCACAAAATGTGTGAGTGACAATAGCAATACTCCTACACACTCACTGACTTAGAGGAAAAACGCACTCTATATGAAACACACTTTAAAAAAAAAAACGGAAAAAAAAACTGAATTGTGTACAAAGAATCAGACCAGGTTAAATGATAAAACACAGCCCTGTCATCTAGACATGATATAGAGAAATGCAAAGTGTACACAGCAGGGATGTACTGTATGCATGCTTGGATTAAAACATTCCTAGAAGTAAAAGCCATTAGAAAACATTAAGTGCTGGAATCTGAAAAATTTTATTTATTTATTGTAGCTTTTGCTTACCATGTCTGACTGATAGTTTGTTGTACATTTGCTGGATTCATGCTGACAATCCATTGCAGTTGATGGGAAATTACATCATGAAATAACATCATTACAATGTGCTATTTATCATTTTTTTCTCTGGAGTCAAGTTTTCTGTTTTTATTATTATTGTTTTCTAGGGAGACAAGAAAATATTTAATGGCCAAGTAAATCTTACTAAATTAATTTACTTAAAATGAGACTTTTAATGCTGGTTATAGTATCCCACCTGTATCAGGATAAAAATGTTCGGCTCCTGTATATATATTTTTGATTGATAATTACTTGATGCATCCTTTATATGTATATATATTAAAAGTCCCGGTTTGACTTTAACGCACCTCATACAAACCATATATATATATATATATATATATATATATATATATATATATACAGTGGGTACTATATACTATGAAAGTATTCAGACCCCCTTAAATTTTTTACTCTTTGTTATATTGCAGCCATTTAAGTTCATGTTTTTCCTCATTAATGTACACACAGCATCCCTATTGACAGAAAAATACAGAATTGTTGACATTTTTGCAGATTTATTAAAAAAGAAGAAACTGAAATCTCACATAGTCCTAAGTATTCAGACCTTTTGCTGTGACACTCATATATTTAACTCAGATGCTGTCCATTTCTTCTGATCATCCTTGAGATGGTTCTACACCTTCATTTGAGTCCAGCTGTGTTTAATTATACTGA
>JAQMYJ010000004.1:13980761-14003305 GCA_030014305.1 Clarias laeviceps
GGATCTGCAAGGAGGAATGGCAGAGGATCCCCAAATCCAGGTGTGAAAAACTTGTTGCATCTTTCCCAAAAAGACTCTAACTGTATTAGATCAAAAGGTGCTTCTACTAAATACTGAGCAAAGGGTCTGAATACTTAGGACCATGTGATATTTCAGTCTTTCTTTTTTAATAAATCCGCAAAAATGTCAACAATTCTGTGTTCTTCTGTCAATATGGGGTGCTGTGTGTACATTAATGAGGGAAAAAAAATGAACTTAAATGATTTTAGCAAAGGGCTGCAATATAACAGAGTCAACAGACTTTTGATTGTGGAGAATAACAGACTAACTGTCCTGAGAGGGATAAAAAAAAGGGAAAAAAAACCCTCACTTTATTTCTCTATATAATCCCCTGCTACACTAATGCACTCATCCCACGTTCCACTAGTGCTTGGATAGCATCAAGGTAAAATGTTTTCTCAGTACTCCAGAGCCATGATCGGACTGATCATCATACTGTGCTTCTGTAAATGTTGAAAGTTTTTACACCTTCATTCATGAGAAATCTCATCATAAGTCCCTGTTTGACTTGAACGCCACTCATCCTTCAGGCAGGAAGTTAATAGTGTACTTGCAAGCTGTGTCAAATCAAAAGGAAATAAAATAAGCTTCTTGTACATGGTTCAGGACTTTTGATTGTGCAGAACAGTCCCGAGGGACAAAAAACTCCCTTTATTTCTCTATATAATCCCCTTTTTATAGTAATGCCCCAATCCCAGAGTTTCTTAAAGAATTAGATACCATCAAGGTAGAATGTTTTCTCAACAGCCTGATTCATGTCTGAAACACTGGCCTCCCAGGAACTCCTTTAATGGCCAGCTGAGTTCCTGTAATGTGCATGTGATGTTGGTGAATGATTGTGTGTACAGTACAGTTCCCACAGTCAGATGCCTCTCTTTCACAAAATGGCACTGATTTTCAAGGATCAGGCGCTTCAATCGCTGAATGTTCACAGGAACGACTGCAGTTTGCCAGCTCGACCGGGATCATCACTCACGGATATACGGCCTTCTTTAAAGTGTCCGCACCATTCAGATGTTTTACTGCAGCTAAGAGTCTCATCACCGCACCGTGCTTAAAGCCTTCTGTAAATGTCAATCAGTTTTACGCCTTCATTCATGTGAAATTTCATCACTAGTCCGTGTTTGACTTCAGCACCCCTCGTATTTTGATAAGATTTGAGCCAAACAGATTTACACTTGCAGTCAAACTGTCAGTTTAGCAGAATAAGTTCTTATCTTGCCTCCAAACTTAATCTACATAGAGGCATATAATACTAAGGTCTCTGATATTGCATGTGATATGAACAAATCATCTCATGACACTTTACCACCTTCCAGTCTTTATAGTTTCATAAAAACTATTGCCTTTTAGTTCATTTTAAAAGCTCAAAGGAAAGTGCAGTATAATGAGAATTAGGAAGAGTTTTGGATATTATGTAACGGTAAAACAGATTTACAGAACCAGACTGAAATGGTTCGAACTAAAATGATTTAGTCAAAGTTCTTTAAAAAATAAAAAAAAATAGTTTTAGGTCTTTTTTCCAAAGAAATGTACTGTAAAAGGAAATTCTTAACAAAGTACGTGATTGAAAGCCTCGACATGAACATTACATAAAATCCAACCAGTCGTCAGTGTACTTATTTCAGTTGTGTGCACATCATCTGTACTATGACTATAAATAACCAACATGTTTAGAAATAGCCACATACAATTATTAAGTCTGTTTCCATGCACCAGGCTTCCTGTTGCTCCTTTTTTGAAGCCTGATAAGAAGAACTTTTTTTTTTAATCATTATTATCTTCTGCATATTAACGTGCCTAACCCTTTGATTATATGCTGCCATAAACATCAGTCAGCTTAATGATCAGGACCTCCACCAGTGGGCACATTAAAGCTCCATTTCATTGATCCAGCAGTCTGCTGCAACCTGAAGCCGGACACAAACATTTACCATTACCAGCCCCAGACACTCGTACACATTAACACTGACGCTAATGTAACTGTGATTTGGCCAAGAGTATGAAGAAACATACACTGAGCAGATGTAGAGAGGTTCAGTCAGATTGTTGTGTCATAACTTTATAGGCAAATTATGAGGCCAGTGGAGCCTCCTCAGTTCTCCTCATCAGGAATCCCTAATGCCTGATCGTAAGTGAAGTTTATTACACGTCTACATGGACACCAGATGGTCAGTGTGAACATCAGACGGAGTTAGAGTTCAAGAGGGAACCTTGCACAGAAAATAGTAATCTGTTGGAGTTCATTTTTGAAAAACATACAGGGTCTTTCTTTGATCTAGACATTATTCATATCCCAGAGATTCGTAGAGTTTAAAGACACCAGTACATAGGATCCTTCTTAGAAAAAAATGGACCTACTCTCTGATTATAAAAGATGTTTTTTTTTTTTTTTTCACCCATCTATTAGAGTGATGGTAGCTAATCACAGGCATTGTGTAATACATGGCACTATGGCACAAAATGCACATAACTGCACTTCTAAAAAGATGTTCAGCTGCAGTATCCTGATCCATAAAGAGAGCTTGGGACTATGGAGTAGTTAAATGTTAGCCTCCGTTCTCCCAAATAAACTAATGGTCATGCGCTAGGTGAGACTGTAATTTCTGTAATGATGAAATGTGGGATTGAATAGACAGCAGAAAACATGAAGTTTCATGTTTAGGGAGGGCCATCAAGTAAGAAGTCTCAGCATCAGCCACTGGGAATCACAGGGTTGGTCTTCAAGAGTCTTCAAGGTGTGCCATTGGGAGAGTCAAGGTGGGTCAACAGAAATCTTAGTCTCAGGTAAGGTCTTAGGGCAGGGCTTTTCAACCACAAACATACAGTAGAAGGCTCATTGAACCTGGAAATTAATATTAGTTGAATGAGTTGCGTTTGAGCAGAAGAATCACCAAACTGTGCTGGACACTGGTCCTAGGAATGGAGTTGAAGGGTGTTAGGTTTGGTTATTTGGGAACCTCAGCATGGGTTTTCAGCATCCTGAGGGTGGGCCACCAGCAGACTTGTGTTGGATCGTTGCACATCGTGGAATCTCAGAGTAGTGGGAATTTCAGGATGGGCAATCAGGAGTGGGTCATGATAAATCTAAGGGTGGGTGATGAGCAATCTTATGGTTGGTTATTTAGAATCAGCATTCGGGGGGGAAGGGGAAAGTCCTCAGCATCAGAAGTCTTACTGTATGGTGGGCCGTTGGACAATTTGGAAACTAAGAGAATTTCGGAATGGGCAATCAGGATTCTTATGGTAGGCTTAGTCTCATTTTTAGTTCAAGAATGTTGCTCAAGAAGCCTCAGAATTTTACTTAATAAACTATACCATACAATTATTAGAATTTTTAATTAGTGAGCCAATATACCTGTTTACAGCCAAAAGGAAATGGACTATTCTGTATAGTTTACCATGAAACTCACTTAACCTCAGTGTTTTCACACACCAAACCTGCTCCAGTACACACAAGTGTGTAATTAATACACCACTGCGAAAGGAATAAGGGCATGTCAATAATAATGACTGAATACGGAAACACTAACGCTAGCTCGCAATTACATGCCATCAACTATTTATGAAGTCTTTATTCCTAGACAGTCTGAATAAAATAGATTTTACTGTGGTTATTAGGCAGCAGGCAAGGTCAGAAATGATTGCAGTGTACGCTTGGTGCGTAATTAAAATGAGAAACTCATTCTACTGGGATTAATTACTGGGATTCAAATCTTTGTGCACAGAAATGGTGGATCATATATAGCATTTATTTACACTTTTTTTTTTCCTATTTACAGACCTGTGAAAAGTCATTGTTCTGTACACAAATTTTAATTCAAGAACATTTCAGAAAATCTTCTTACACGCTTTTCAAAGCGGTAGCTTCTAAAGGCTAAAGTCATGAAACTCTTCTTGTCTGATATCCGGGGTTATGCTTTTCACTGCTCACTTAGGGAAGAAAACACTGCATGAAAAAAATAGGAACCAAAAAAAAAAAAAAAGACAAGAGATACAATTGAGAGAAACAGATAGAACATATCACATGTTAGTCTTATGAGTGAGGTAACCACAGAGAGAGGGTCAGTTAACAAGGTTAGCCTGTTCTCCATGCACGTGCATGGAAGCCAGTGTAGCAGTAACACTCAGTAGGCATGTGCTGATAATTATTTATACGGTATTGAGCAAGACTTCAAAAACACCCACTGCTCCTGCATGCCCTTTGAGACGAGGCTGCCTCGGTAGGAAGCATTTCTGCAGAGTGCTTGTCCTCCTGAAATGAAATCTACCCACCCAAGTGAACGGGTTTTTCCATTTCGGACTCGATTAACGTTTAGTAAACACGCCTGACCTCTCATTTACAGTTAAAACGCTGCTCGGCAGGAAGCACTGCATTTATTTGCCATTTATTTTTTAAATGCAACACTGCGATGTGTTTTTAAAAAAACGCCATATCAGCACAAGCCTACTCGTGGTAAGTCAATGTTCAACGGTAAAGAAAAAATAAATATCTGAGATGGTATACACTACTCTGACGTTAGGCACAACTTAAGAGGCATATGTAAACATTATATAAAAGAAAACAATGACTTGTATGTGTGTGTGTTAAAAAAAAAAGGCTGATTTATACAAAACTGAGGAAAATAGAGTGCATTTTCTTTCGCTTCACATATATCATTAAATTTAAGAACTGGCTGGGGAAAATGAAAAGCCTGACAAAATGATTGAACGAAGCACAAAGGACTGCAACTACGTACTTTGTGGAGAGCTTTTATGCCCTGAACGCACTCACTAATGAAAGCATCATGCAACAAGTATGGATCAGAACTCCAAACAGAGGTTGGAAATGACAGGCCATTAAGCATGTGGAAGGCTAATTGATTCGAGCGGCTAGAATTCTATAGACGAGCCGCTTTGTGACGGCGAGTGTCTGTTTCTAGCCGAATCAAAGTAGCCAAATTAAGGCAAATCTTATTAATCCTAGTAAAAAGAGAATCAAGACAGGCGTTCAGGGAACGAACATCATGGCTATTGTTCTGACAGATGAACGGCCTAGGTACTGCATTCCATCTGACCGCCGATCCGCACCGACCGGCTCCTGAGGTAGACCTAGGTTTAAATAAAGTGTCCTTTTCGTCTCACTTCCTCTGGGTGCTCTTTTCTTTTCTTTTTTCTTTTTTAAGCTAGTCCACCGAATGCATGGGTAAGTATCTCGATTCTGTCTTCTCGTCTGAGTAATGTGTCATTATTGCCTTTAACGCCGCGCACTCCTGACCTGCAGCTGTACGGGAGATTCCTAATGGAGACTGCTCAGTGCAAAAGCGTACTTCTAGCTATTACTCTTGAAATTTTGTGCCAGACACTCTTCCTCTCAGTCAACCACACACCCACACAGCCATACAACCTCTCAGTGTTAGTAATTCTATTCGAGCCAGTCCAGAACACAGGATTTTGTAATAAACTGGCAAAGATTTTAGCAGCCTACACAAAACCTTCGCCGTGAAACCTTTTAGGTGTTGGAGGGACGAAAATTTAAAAAGGACAGAAAAAAAACCCATCTGTTACTTATTTTGGACAGAAACGTTTGCTTTAGAGTCTTGTTTTTTTGGCTTGATTAGATAGACAGGGGATAATTGATGTCCGGAGCGTGTTGGTTAGTAAGAACAGAGCTGGAGGTGAAGGGAAAAATAAAAGACTACAGTTTTACACCGCGTCACGTACTGTAAACACAGTCTTGTACCAACTGATTGGGAGTCTGAGGCTGAGCCATGGAGAGTCTCAGGTGGTAGCCTCAGGGGAGGCCATTGAGATTTTCAGTGTGGAATTTTAATAACTACAGGGTGGGCCATCATTACTCCCAGGGTGGGCCATGCAAAGTCTCATGGTGGACCATCGGGTGTCTTGGGGTGGACCAACAGGAGTTTCAGGGTGGGCCAACAGGAATCTTGTAAGGGTTATTAGCGTGGGAACGTTGTAGAGTTTTTTAATGGTGGGCCATGAGAAGGTCAGGGTGGGCCATCGAGAGTCTGATTTCAGTAGTCGTGCCGCTGGAAGCCTCATCTCTTGTAGTGGTTGGGTGCGTCTGCGAAGGCAAACTTGAGCCTGTAGGCTTCAGCCAGAAGCACACTTACTTCCTCATTGCCCCAGTGCATGGTGGGTAAATTCTGCAGTAGGATCATCAGGCCCTGGAACACACAGAGAGAAACCAGAGTTACGCAGAGAGCAGGATGAGACTTGCCAAGAACTGGTGGAACACACTACACCAACACCAACACAAACACATAACTAGCCAAACCCACACTGAGGAGGACAGGAATGCCAGGAGCGGGTTACACACACAAATACACGTGTCGCCACCATCGCGCTGAGAAGGAGCAGGTTGCCAAAAAAACGGTTCACACACACACAAACAGAAATATAAAAACATATACTTTGACAAAATCATGCCAGTTTCAGGAACTGCCAACACACACACACACAAACTTGCACGCACATGCACATCCCACCAATCCTGCACTGCAGGTAGATACGGTTGACAGGCACTGACTACACACAGACACACACAACCATAAACAAGAGTGTGTTTTCAGGAGCTGGTTACACAGAGACACACAAATTGGCAACATTTTAGTGAGCAGGAAGCGTTGCCAGGGGCAACCTCATGTCTGCTGGGAGGGAGGGAGGGAGGAAAAGAGGGAGGGAGGAAGATGCTGCGCCTCACAGCTGTTTATTTTTTTATTCTGCAGGGGTCACGCCGAGCCATATCATGAGCGCATATTGCACCCGGTAAATTATTTTAACTTTCAATCAGCATGTCTTTGCCTTCTCAATCTTGGCCAGGCGCTCGAGTGTGAGGTGTAAGCTGTTAGGACGGGTGCGTGCGCCTCTGTGGTTGCGCTGCGCGGTCGGGACCCGGAGAGCAACAGCCCATTTCTCTTAGCTACAGAAAGCCGAGCGTAATTCAGCGACAGTGCGCCGGCCCGGCTCCAGGCCCTGAAAGCCCACAGTCAATGAGTGCATTAGCGGAGCTTAGAGAGGAGGCACAGCCTCAATCTCCCAGCCTAATTCACCAGGCCGGTCTGCCATGATGGAGGGGAATGACTCTGCTTAAATGCTTAACAGTCAAACAGAGAGAGGGAAAGAGAGAGCAGAAGGAAAAGAAGAAGAGAGTACTGTGTATAATGTTATTCTTGTTATCCACACAGAAAAGTCCAACGCTGAAGGTTTGAATGCATCACGGATATTAAATTTTTTTTTTTTAAATAATCTGGATTAGGATCATTTTACCCAATAATTAGTTGAGATTATGGGCGTGAACCACTAGGCTTTTTCATATCATAGTAAATAATATCATTAAATACCTGTTTACGTGTTTCTGTTCACTAAAGACAGAATGCACTTCAACACCTTTAGAGATTCCATACAAAACAAAGTGACTTTCATAATCTCTGCTGGATATCAGTAACTACTAACACACTATATCACTTTGTTTTGCGCCTAGAAAAGGCATTTTCACTGTTTATCACTGACTCAGACGAGCTGTCCTGTCTCCCCGTCCTGTTTTATGTAAGGCGGGCGAGAGCACAGCCGTGTTCACGATTCACACCGCATAGCTCTAATCAGTATTCAGGCAGGCAGCTGAGCTCCATCATTTTTATCAGCATTCGCACTCAAAAACATCAGGCTGCATAGAGAAAACAATGAGATTCAAATAAAAAAATAAAAAAAGAAAGAAAAACAAAGTGAGAACATTATTAATGTTTGTTTTACAGCAGTGTTCATTAGAGTGTTTCAGCAGCCTTCCATTTCATTTAGCGACTTCTACACAAACGTATGCACTAACCTACGTTAAAAGGTTCCCAGCACTTTCTCTAACTCTCAGCTGCTCGGCTCTGCATTCTTTATCATCTGCTAAAACTACAGTAGCTAATTGAAAATAAGATTGTGATTGCGTAGATACACTGTACAGGACAATGCATCATTATACTGGAACATTACAGGGTGTCTCAGTACAGTACATCGGGGAAATGAACACTTGTGACGGCTTCCCTCTGATCCAGCCATGAAAACATTTCAACATATTTTTCTTTTGACAAACGCATCCTTAAAGGCAATCTGAAAAAAAGACAAAACATAGTATAAATTAAATATTTTTTAAGGAAGTTTTAATTTCCCCTATGCATGGAGGCATTTGTGACTCCCTGTATAATTGCACTTATACATCTTTTACTCACACCGAGAAATATCATATATTAAAAACATGAGATCTCTTTATACAAATGTAATTTATACAATTAAAGGATCAGGAAACATGATCAAGATTAAATGTTTCAGGAAATGAAGATATATTTACTAGGAATGGGAATCTCCTGTTACTGTATGATTTTGTCGCGATATCTACTGTAGGTGCTGATTCGATTTGTACAGTATTGCGGTTCTCTAAGTATCATGATTTTATAAATACCCTTTTTTCGCCCAGATTTTGTTATAATCATAAAAAACGTAAGTTACATAATTTACTCTGCATAATTTGATTAGAAGACGCCTCCTGCAGGATTATAGAGGACCTGCAACAAATTTCTGCCATCTCTAATACAGGGTGGGCCATGGAAATGTAGCCTGCCGCCAATACACTCTATTGTGTAAATATTATCTCAAAAAGTCTAAATATCTTGAATATGGACTGTATATACTTAAGTATAATTGATTTTTGCCTTTTTAAAAATTTCAAGCTTTCTTGTATTACTCACTCACTCACTCACTCACTCACTCGTCTGTACCGCTTTATCCTGTATTCAGGGTTGGGGGGACCTGGAGCCTATCCCAGGAGGCTTAGGGCACGAGGCAGGGTACACACTGGACAGGGTGCCAATCCATCACAGGGCGCGCACACACACACACACACACACACACACACACACACACACTAATTCACACACTACGGGCAATTTGGGAAACGCCAGTTAGCCTAATCTGCATGTCTTTGGACTGTGGGAAGAAACCGGAGTACCCGGAGGAAACCCACCAAGCACGGGGAGAACATGCAAACTCCATGCACACAGAGACGGGAATCGAGCCTGGCCGGGAATCGAACCCAGACCCTGAAGGTGCAAGGCGACAGTGCTAACCACCGTGCCGCCCTTTCTTGTCTTACTGGAAGATAATAAGATTTAATAAGATAAGAAGTCAATAAGACTATTTTATGCTCAAAATTAGACAAAAAAGGTTCACAAATGCATTTAATAATTATTAGGATTGCAACTGAAAATCATTTGTATTTGTTAATCTATCGATTATTTTTTATTCCGTTAAACTAACTATTTTTCCTGTTCTCATTTCATCCCCTGATTAGTTTCTGATTTACTTTTTAATCCTTGTGTTAACTTGTCAATATATAATAAACATAATTTCTACTGTTAATCTTTCAACCTTATAATTAAGCAATTTCTCACAAAAATACTTAATTTAAACAAAAAAGTGGCAAGAATTACTAAGTTCAGCGGTCATACAGTGCATACAATTTATATGGAAACAAACCCTTTTTACAGGAAAAGAAAAAATAATTTTGCATACAGCTGTGCATCTTACTGGTACAGAAAACCTAAAAAATAAAACCACTGTCATTTTAACATGAAATCCATAAATTCTAACATTATTTATTTAACATTATAATATGTATTTCTCTAAAAAAAAACAAAAAGACATTTTAACACATTATTTTAACATGACATCTCTGAATGAAGGAACCATTTCAAACATTAGAAATTACTTAATGATACCATTCATCACTAAAGTAAATGTGTATCCAGTGCAGGCCTAATTAGGAAAGGTGTTGTTTATTAAGTTCAGCCATTATTTACTGTAGACAGTGTTGTGTAGAGTGCTGAGGTTGATTTCCTCCAGTGGTTAGTGCTGATTGTGACTCAGAAATGCACTTGTAATATTTATCTGCAAAATGCTTGCTTACACCAGCTAGTGTTTATGGAAATGTACATTGTTTAGTTTTAGTCTACATAAAGTTTTAGTCCTCATAAAGAAGCTGCCTAAAAACTTTAAAATGCGCTGGAAAGCGGTGTTATGATGCTAGCCGTTAGAACCTTCTCTAAAGAGTCTTCTAGTCTGATAAAAATTAATCTGACGAAACCTTGAAAAATTAAAACGTGATAAACAAAATTTTGAGAACGCTGGGGTGTTGTTTTTTATTTAATTTAATTTAACTTAATTTAATTTTATGTTATCTGAGATGCTCATGCATACAGTTGTGCTGTTATAGCAAACCAATTCTGTTGTACAAAGAAAGCAATTAAAATGTTGTAAAGTAAGTGCTGCGACGCATCAACACATTCCACACAAACTGAAATATGTGCGTAATCAACATAATTGTAATAATCAATCATTTGGTTTATTTGAAATCTTATGACAGAAAATCCTAGATGCATTTAGCTATATTCAAGATATTTTACTCGCCCAAGTATTTATTAATTTTTTTGTCTGTGTGGTGTAAAAGATTTAAGATTTAATATGTAAGGAAACACCTGTCACAAATGTGGAATTGCAAAACAATTTAAATTCTCGACCAAACCAAACCAAACCATGGCTGCCAATTACAAAACTGGAATACTGAAAGGAACTAAAACCTAATGGTTGTGAGAAGAAATGTGCTTTAAATGAAAGAAATAAAGAAAGAATAATATTCTGCTCATATCACCAGGATTACTAAACCCAAAAGCAGAAAATAAAAAAATGCTCATGTGAATAAAGCAATTCAAGGAAAGAAAGAAGAAAATAAATACAGAGAACTGCTAATTATTTCTTAATCTATTATTACAGGCTGGATAGTAAAGTACTGAAC
This sequence comes from Clarias laeviceps, assembly GCA_030014305.1. Classification (NCBI taxonomy): domain Eukaryota; kingdom Metazoa; phylum Chordata; class Actinopteri; order Siluriformes; family Clariidae; genus Clarias; species Clarias laeviceps. The sequence continues at coordinate 13,991,656 of JAQMYJ010000004.1, forward strand.
TCAGAAACAGGGAACAGATCCACTTAAAAAGTAAAAAAAAAAAAAGTAAAAGATCCTTTCAGCACTGGAAGCTAGTCACAGCCTAAAACAAAAGCTCTTTTGGTTGTAAGTAGAGGAGAGACGCCTGCTGATAACGCCAGGATTATTTAATGTCTAATACACTCACAGCATTAGGTCTGCTGAGCTGCTTATATTCTGTTCATTATGGACATGATTAGCAACCTTATTTGGATTAAATTCAATTAGTTTATTTGTAAGGTCACCTATCAGCATTAAAAACAGCATATACTTGGGTTTAATATCAAACTCTCAGTGCCTTCCACTTTCCAGGAAAAAAAAGTGTGCTCACACACACAAAAAAAGAAATTTACACTCATTTAACAAATTGTTTTTATCTGGGAGTCATATTTTACTACTGTTCACCAAGCTGTAAATCACATGAGCTTGTGTCTTTGTTAATTAACTTTATTTATAGCACCTCTCATATTATTATGAAATATTGTGAGGTGCTACAGCTCAAAAGCATGTTTTTTTTTTTTTACAGGTTTACAATGTGAAAAGAGGGGGGAAAAAACTGAAGGAAAGAAATGATGGCAAAGACAAAATTAAAGAAATAGCATCAGTTAAAAACAGAAGTAAATAAATATAAAAATATAACAATATACAGTGTTTTTATGCTTTAGTATATAAAGTAAAAAAAAAAAAGTATAAAAAGTAAAATATTAATAAAGAAGGTAGTACCAGAATGTGAGGAACAATAAAAAGTTAATTAAATACAAATATATGAGCAATGTAGAAGTAATGTAACAGTAAAAGGCAAATAATAAATGCTAGTTAAATAATAAAAGCTAGTTAAATGTGAACATGAGACCTCCATGGATCGTACTTGCTTGTCCAGGATGCTTGATCGCATTGCAATCTGGGGAATTTCGATGCCAAGTCAACAACAACTCCTTGCCCATTGTACTGTAGGCACTTTTGGTGATGGGCAGGGGTCAACACACACACAAAGCTACAATGCCCAGTGTTCTAACACCTTTCCATCAAATCCAGAATTCAGCTTTTCAGCAAATTGTGCTACAGGAGCTTTTCTGTTGGAAACGGACCAGCTGGATGTGAACCATCATTTGCTAGGCACTCACATCAAGTAGTCTTGTGTATGGATGACTCCGATGCTGGTTTACTGGTTGTCCTTCCTTCCAGCACTTTTGGTGGGTGCTAACCACTACATAATAGGTCATTCTTCTTTTGCATTCTTGAGTTGATCTGACCCAATCATGTAGTCATCACAACTCGGCCCTTGTAACAGTCACTCAGATTCCTACACTTGCTCGTTTTGCTGTTTCTCACACATTGAACTGATGGTTCACTTGCTGCCGAATATATCCAACCCAACGACAGATGCTGTTGTGATGAGATAATCATTACAATTCACCTCACCTCTCAGTGCTTTTAAATTTATGGCTGATTGGTGTGTATGCATGTTGTTAGCTTTTATTATATTATCTATATCGGCTGTGCATGTATCGATGTTTAAAATAGTTATTTGTTTGTGTATTTAAAACTCCTAATGAAAGTTTCTATCAATTAGTTCCCCAATGATAACAGATTAAGGATATAAAATGACAAACATCAACTATCAATACCCAGCTCTATCAGCACTTTTAATTTCTCAATTTTCCTAGACATCCATTACATATCATTAAGCTTGTACGCTCATCAGCTACACACATAATGAGACCATCTACCTAATCAAAATGGTCATCAAATCACAGTTTACATCTAATAAGAAGATTAAGATATTAATTATACGCGATGAACCAAGCCAAATGATTATATGACGATGATTATGTAATCCAAAGATCTGCATAACTTCTGAGCATGACTAATAGATCAGGGACAGTTCATTTGACATGCACTTTAGGGACATGTCTGTAAAATTTAGACGGGTATTACACTTATGTCAGCTAATGTGCTAGAGTAACACAGTTATCAAAGTTCATCGTTAATATCCGGCGTAGCCTTGGCGACGCCCCTCGTCCCCAGTTCGGCAGTGAACCGCTCTCGACACGCTATGTTTAGATGAACAGACAGCAGATGAGGGCATTCCCATGATATCTCTCACGCTGTTCCCGCATATGTCGTGCCCCAGCACGAGTATGATAAGTCGGAACGGTACTTAATCACGTCACGCTGTTATATTGCACACTAATTACAATTACCGCAAACCATCCGAAGAAACGAGACCAGGGTGATGATCGGGACATTTGAACTGGGAATGCTTTCCTGTGGTTTAAATTATTGCGCGGTGCGATAAACCCATGCCTGGCGTGATGCAGTAACTGCCACCAACACTTGAATGGGACTGCATTCAAACTGACCTTCTCTGTGGCCAGCGAGCAATGTGTTTTTTTATTGCCCTCTTCTGTTTGCGACTTATCTTCTCACTTGATTTAATTCTGCTCTCCAACTGAATGAAGAAGCAGGCGTAATTGGTCCGGAGCACACTGGATTTCCAGCTGAACCGATAACAATGGGAGAGACGCTCAATTATGGGCCCGTTCCAGGCCGCTTTTGCGCAGAGCGACACTCTCGGACTGATAAACTGCCGGCGCTGATGACATCTCACTAATGACTGTTCCTGGTAAGTTTTCACAAGCCGACTACAGTTCCACCAAGGGGAGTGATTCACATAGCTTCTGAGCAGTGTAGCCGCGATAATGGACGACTTCTGGCCTCTTCTCACCGGGTTCCTCTGAATTCGCAGGAATCGATACGCGAACTCAAGACCAGCCGTGCGCTCACTCCATCAAACGCCAGAGGCACTGCCCTACAGCTCCTCATGTTTTAAACATCCATGTGACTAACCAGCTGAGAAGGGTGATTGATCGCAGACCACTTTATAAACAGCTTTGTTTAGAAGGGCGTTGATGAGCTGACGACTGCAAGGCTGTAGCCTAAGCTCGGGGGTACTTGGATATCACACAGGTTTGTAATTACCTCTCCTTTATTTTGGTAAAAAAAAAAAAAAAAAAAAAAAGTGTTCCTCTATTTCTTTTGCTATAATGCCAACAATCCATCAACAAACTGTATTAAAGATCCTTTGGAAAGGGAGGGATGGGGCTCACTCTGGAAGAAGCAAAGCTAAAGGATAATCAATCATTAGTTGCACCTTAGATGAGGCTCCTTTCACAGGCCAGGTTTGGACAAAATTGGTAGTTTCCTGATGAATGGGATAGGCTTTCTATTAATCTAGAGGGTTACAACACATCCAATCTTTCAATTCCCCTAATACAGTCAACACTATAAGTCATTCTGGGGACGAAGAGAAATATGATCAGCATCGCTCGGTGAAGACTTCCTTAATTACTACATAACTACTCCTCCAATCCTTTTATTGAATATCGAATATTAGTATGATAACTCACCCATGGATAATTCCAGACTTCCGAGGACATTTCTGATGCATAAACAAACCATAGTCGATCTTATTCGGAAATGTTAAATGGTCATCCAATTAAGTTTCCTGCCATTTCCACTGACATATACTGACAATTTTTTCCTTCTCTGGAAGATCGTTAAGATTTTGTTAGAGTAGATTAGATGCTTGACAAAGTAACCCCAATTAAAAAGGATAATATAACACAAATCCAAAAAAAACAAACAACTAGAGTTTAAAAAAAGATGTGGCATGTGTAATATACAGGGGAAAAAAATGGAAAAACAATAGACAAGAAAAAAGATCATTGTGGATTTTAGAACTGTAATCATAGATATGATACAGTAGATTCAATTCGATGTTCGAGCATTGCGGAATCTTGCTTCAGTCAGGTTTGACAGCACTAACTGATCTGTCTCAAGCGGCTATATTTTAAAATATAGCTATATTTTAAAAACGACTACAATTATTGAATATGGCATTGAAACAATGTGTGACTTGTGGTGGTGTTTTTTTTTAATGTAAAAAAAATATTCTGTACACACTCCAGTTCTGTAGGTGGCGGTATTGCAGCAAACAGTCTTTTTTTCCAGCAGGGAATGTGGTATGTTTTTTTTTTTTTTTTAGAATTCATCATTTTCATAGAATTACATCTGCACAGTACAAAATGTGTGAATTTACTCTAAATCAAAAACTCACCCAGCGAATAAATTGACTGAATTAATCAACAAAAGATCGATTATATTGCACAGCTATAATGGATACACACACAATACCGGACAAGAAAAAGTAAAGCCATTAGATTAATAATAATTTGAGTAACTTACATTACCATCATAGCTGTGCGTGCATGTTTAATGAAACTGGTATTTGTCTAACATGAAAAAAACCAGTCTTTTCACTTATTATGACGTTACAGTTTCATTATACGAGTACATGATAAACATTTTATTACATAATTAAAAAACATGAGCTCTTATTTCTATTTTGCGCTGCTACATCACATTCATATTTAATATAGAAAATGCTCAGACTGAATCATGCTTATTTAAATCAAATTGTAAGCAGCTCCAGTGTTAAGCTCTCACTTGCAGTAATGTCTTTCACGTCAGTAAGATGGTACGAGCGGTTTCCAGCTTTAGGTAGAATCTGTTTGTTAACTTTTTCTAATAAAGCAACTATGTAAGCCATTGAGAGAACAACATGAATGCCGAGAGCCCTGAGCAGTAAGTCAATCAGGCAGTATGCTTGCGCAATAAATTAAGAGCGTGTGTGCTCCCAGTTATTCACGACGACAGCGAATCCATTTAGTTTTGGCTCTTTGAACCACCTGAGGTGGAACAAGACAAAGCATTAAGAGCTGATAGTTGCTGGTTTTTAATTTAGCGGCATAATGAATGTAACAACTGTGAAGTGCTGTTTTTTTCACCCTTCCTGTGTTCCTTTCCTTTACTTGTGGATTTTATTTATTCATTTGCTCTTATGTAAGACATGAGCACAGGAAATGAAATGCAACTTTTTTTTTTTCCTCCTGTTGCTACTCTGAGTAAGAGATGCTATTCAGGAAAGCCAACGAGGCTGAAAAGATACGGGGGCGCGTCAAAATGTTGTAAGCGGTCCAAAGAAGTGTCCACGTTAATGCAAGCAAATAAAGTCCGTGCACGTGAATGTAGGAGAAAAAAACAAGCAAGTGCTCTGTGACGCACGTTTGAATTTAGCTTGAAGCGTTATGAGAATCCAAAGAGCACTTAGACTCCAAAATACATCCTCTGATTATTACCACTGCAGGCTAGTAATGAAGCAGAGAGCAAGTCTATTGCAGCAAGGATCCAGTAGAATATATTCCTAAAACAGTCTCTGTATCTAGTAAAACCTGCATTGACTTAAACCTAACTTATTTGCCTGGAGGAGAATATGACAGAAACTACTGTAGCCTTAAACCAGAGATTTTGAGATGCTTACTTGTGTAAGCATAGCCCATTTATAGTTCACAAGACGCACGCATTAACACCTGCCACGGGGATCATCGAGGCTGCAAACTCCATTTAAATCAACCAATTAAAACTCTAAAGTGGGATTGATTTCTCACCGTCTCTTTCTCATCTATCCATCCACGCATAACCACATTATCCTCGCCTCACACTCGAGAGATGATCTGTCACTACGATGAAGCTCCGAGGCACAATGTTGGCCCACATTGCTTGATGTGTGTAAGTGAACAATGCTGCAGATGAGGGTCATGACCTCTGGCCCAGCACAGGGGTGGCTTGGAAAGTAAGAGACCAGAATGATTGATTTGGATATGAAGGGGAGCTGAGCCCTCCATGGCAAAGATAGTTCAGGGCAGGTGGCATATGGTACTGTACAATATGCCTGTGGAGACTCGGGCGCTAAGACGTGATGCCTAAAGAAAGTCTCACAATGCTGTTATGCACAGAACAGACACTGATATAAATCTCACAAGGTTTCCCAATAGATTAGCTGTATCGACCGAAACAGGCTCATCTAAAAATAAATAAATAAATAATAATTTGCAAATGATTCGGTAAACTAAAACCAAAAAAGCGGGGAAAAGCCTCTTGGTCCGTTTTATTAGCTGCTCCAAAGACTTTCTCATTATGTGATAAACAAACCCCTAATGAGAGCTCATTTACTGCATATTGCCCTTGCTAAATGCCAGCAGGCTTTGGCATTTGGCTGTGCGTGTGGCGTGCGGTGGCACTCTGTGGTGGCGGGGGCGCCAGGCGTCTCACAGATCAGATCTCATATCGCAGCATCTTCAATCTCGCAGATTTACACCTGGGCCAAAACAACGTCTTTATTCGGCTACGATCACTGGAGCAGACGTCGGTGCACTTAAACACACCAGCATCGGATTCCTGTTTGTGCTTTGCTCTCTTTTTATTCTAAGAAAAACCCAAAACTCGGAGAAGGAAGTGTCGATTGGCAGTGGTGCTCTTTTAATTAGTCAGGAATGAGTGTGTGCAGCGGGTGGATGCTGACCCGCAGGACAGGAGGCATAGTTTTAAATTCCCATGAAACTACAGTGCAGTGACCAAGAGTAACAGAAGTAGAGGGACATTGCCTCAGAAAAGGTCACAGAGAATGACTGCTTCAGGCAGACTGAGTTACACACACACTACCTCTGAATAGAAATATGGTAGGTGCGTGACTGTTGCTCAGTCTGCTCTGCTCTTTTCTTTCTCCTGATTCCCAGATATTAATCTGAAATGATTAGCCCAGGTGTTTTGAACTGTCCTGGAATCTTACAAGCTCTCAACTGAAGAGTTTTCTGTCACGATAAATTCAAACTATTTTGAGTGCATTAGCATGAAATAAAATTCAAGTCAAAATGAAACTTGTGATGAAATGTCTTGTGAATGAAGGCATAAAACTGATTGACATTTCAATGATGCAAATGTTTTAAAGAAGTCTGTGAATGACGATCCTGGCCGAGGTGGCTCGGAGCCCACTGTAGTCGTTCCCATGAACATTCAGATCCTCCAGCTTGAAGAAGAGACACATCTGTCTGTGGAAACTGTATCCACAATCAATCATTCACCAGCACCACTTGCACGTTACAGGAACTCGGCTGGAAGTCATCGCCACGTCCCCCCGTACAGTCCTGAACTCGTTCACAGCCATTTCCACATGTTTGGGACTTTACAGGAGTTCCTATAGAGTCCAGCTTTTTAGATCAAGGCTTCCACATACCGAGAAAACTTTCTCCTTTGATGTTACCCAAAGCACAAGAAATAAAGGAAGTTTTATTCTCTTATAACAGTGTTCTCTTATTCTGCACAATCCAAAGTCCCGGTTTGACTATTAATCAGCAATACACTAAAACTTTTAGGCCAAAAGTGCTCAAAAGGTTTAGACTTTCAATCAGAGGAGAAAAAAAGCTTAATCTACCACTGTACACAAATGGTAATGGACATGATAATTAAAAAGTGATAGTTTTTCCCCCTTTGTTCCCTGCCATAAATCTGACATATTCCGTCACACTGATCAGCAGAAAAACAGCGATGACCATGTGTTTTGTGCCGAATTTCAATTTTCCAGGCATAATTAGACGCCCAATTGTGTCGGCATAATGATGTTGCATATTTACTCATGATTTCTCTGTTAGTGTTTTTGTGAGAATGCATGTTAAAGTATCTGTGCTTGCGTTGACCCTTGAACAGGGACTCACTGGATGTGCATGGAAAGGCGTTTACCTTTAACTATTAAACACAGCTGTGATTTCTACACTCATTTCTTTACAATGCAACTTCACAGAGCGTTTAAGTGATCTCCATTCACGTTCCTCATTCCTATTTCTTAGAGCCCATTGTTTCAAGGAAGTTGCCGGGTAACCGATCGGGCAATTCTCATCCCAATTCCAGTTAAATTCTCGTCCCAATTCCAGTTAAATTCTCGTCCCAATTCCAGTTAAATTCTCATCATTGTCTCATTCAGTTCTTTTTCTCTCAATCAGCATACCACACAGGAGTAAAGCATTTTGCACATACACACTTATGGACATTTGTCTTTTTTGCACTCATTCTGGACATTTATGGACAATTATGGACACTACACACCTGCACATTCACATATTTCTATTTAATTTCTTTGCTTGTTGCACATAAGTCACTTTCAGTAAGACACTTTTATGTCCCTCGCGGCCATTTCTATTTAAATTCCTACTTCATCACTACATGAACATTTCTATATCTTTCTATATTTGTACAGAAATCATCTTTTCTCCATATTTGTACAGCCAGGTTTTATAATATTTTTCTTATATTGTATATTTTGTCTTTTACAAATATATTATTTTTTATCTTAGCTACATTTATTTTCTATTTTGTTTCTTTTTATTCATATTTATTTCCTATTAATCTTTATTTTTAAGGTCATGGGCATTTAAGCATTTAAGCATTCCACTGCACATCGTACTGTGTGTGACTGTGTATGTGACAAATAACATTTGAATTTGTCTTCTTTGTTTAATGCAGGCCACAATTTTGCCTTTTTTTTCTTTGGTCATTAAAGTCTAAAGTACTTTCCCTAAAACACTTTCCTTTATTCCTTCACTGATCAGCTGGATGCCTGGATTGTATTCTGTTTTACCTCAAATGGAGGTGTAACATTCAACCACACATTGTGCTGCTGTTGTTGATTTTATTATTATTATTATTATTATTATTATTATGCAATTTGTCTATTCACAAAAGCATCTTTCTTGGATATGACCCATGCTTATAACTATCTATGATTAAGTGATCAGTGGGCTGGAAACCATTCATTGTGGTACTCAGAATGATTTTATTTCATTGTGACCTTTGAGATTCTTGCACTCACAGCAAACTGGTTGTTAATGAACACAAAGAGGAGAATGAATAGGGTCACACACAAACTCAGTGTACAGGCAGGATGAAGAGCACTTGTACAACCTACTGGCTCCAGAAATACTGTCTCCACCAAAGACCTGGCTGATAATCAAATTTCTGGTATCTGTTCTGTTGTAAAGAACGTCAATAACACTTGGTCCGGTTCTCACTATCAGATCGGAAACCATATTAAATTTCTCCACACTGGTCTTTCCCCTCATTCTTGATTTTTCACTTATCATAAAGTGATTAATTTCACAGAACTGTCATTTTACTGTAATTGTTTGCATTGGGCTTCCTAGTCCTTTTGCAAAGATTTATAGCTGTCCCCGAAAGAGTTTTCAAAGGGTACTTTCAAAACAGCCCATTAACAATCTATTATAGCAGTCTGTCTTCACAAGGCCAGGGAGTGTGTGAGAATCCTGATTAAGGACAAAGCAGAAGTGAAGATGGTGCACTACATCTTCAATACATACACATACTGTACAGTTTATCATGTTTCAACCTACGCACTCACGTATCGCCGTCGACGGAGGCAAATAGTGTCCTTAATGGTCGACTCGGGACAGTTATTAAATTTCCACAGAAAAGGAATTAGATAAAGATTGATAAGCAGGGGCAGTACAGGTACAGTACAGCGTGGAGTGTGAGCACAGGAACAGGAACTCCAACTACACCTCCTGTGGGAGACTAACACACACTTTTACTCAGCTGTGACTTAAAGAGCACAGTATATTATAACATCTTGAATTATAATAAATCACTTTTGTAACAGACAGATCTTCCTTTTTTCTATAGAACATGACAAGCTGTATTTTTGTCATTAATTTCAATTGAGAGAGAACAGAAAGCCTGGATGGGATGACTGTTTAAATCTGTTAGAACATAAATGATAACAGGTCCTTTTTTAAAAAAAAAAAAAAAAAAAGGAGAAGGAAAAACATGGGTGCTTCAAAATATTAACTGCACCCATAAGCAGACTAAAGTACAATGTGTCATTCTTTAATAAATAATAAAATTGTTAGTGTTGCCAAATTGCTGTTGTCAGACTGCACCACACCAACGCACTGTTAATTTTCTTTCTTTCTTTTTTTTTAATGTCTACACTCAATTTACTTTAATTGCTGTGATGCTCACCATTTATTTGAGGACAAAGCTAACCTGTAGCTCCTAACACACTGCATTCACTTTAACATAAAATAAAGTTATTATAACTGAGTATTGTTTCTCAGGGCAAAACTTATAGCGGGATTTTCCAGATTTTTTTTTTTTTGGATTTCCAATTTTGCAAGTCCCTTGTCAAGAAGGTCTTCCTGTCAATCATCTGCTGTGGATAAGACTTTAAAAAGACAGTGTGTGCTTCAGGAAAAAGTGATGTCTGCCTAAACAGTGTGCACAGCTGACAGTTCTACATTCTTCTCCTTGTTGCTGGATCTGCAGATTTTTTTTTTTCCTCTAGAAATAACTTTTCCATGCTGCAACTATGTGGGTATATTGCTGGTTATAAGAAGAAAATAAAAAACAGCTAAGCTAGACTGTTGTTTTAGTGCATTCAGCAAGTACACTGATCAGCCCCAACGTATAAAAAAAAAAAAAAAAAAATATTAGTATTTAAGTAAAAAAATACTTGTATTAATATTAAAACTAGGTTTTAATAACTAGGTTCTGCTTGTGCCACCGAAATACTGTAGATCTGCCCTGTCTCGAGGCACGACTCTTCAAGACCTCTGAAAGTGTGCTGTGGGACGTTTGCAGCAGATCCTTTAAGTGCTATAAGTTGCAAGCTGGGGGCCTCCACGGATCAACAACCTTAAACTCAAGCCAGCATTGATATTTTTCAGTAATTTGCACCACATTAGCTTCCCTGTAGCACTGGACTGGGTGGGTGAGGATTTGCTCTCTACAGGCACACTGTAGATGAACCTTGGGTGCCCATCATCCTGTCACCAGTTAACCGCTATAAAATTGATAATCACTGGTGGTGATGTTAGTGTTATGGCTGATCGATGGATTATATTATGCATGCAGGATGTGGTTATGATTCCAATGCAGAGTGTTGTCTGGTGAAATGCTGTATCCTGCACGGAATTGAATAAAAAGCAGGATATGTATCGTTGGAAATGCTGTAAAAAGATTTTATTTTTTTAATGAATTGGATTTACATAATGAAGAGCGAATGTCAACACAGAAATTACAAAAGGAAACAAGATTGTGTATTAGTTCTTTGATAAGTTGGTGTGCGAGTATGAGAAATAAAATCCTTTTTTTTTTTTTCCAAAAACAAGCCACAAAAGATATTGGAGTTAGAATCAGATTGTTTATCTTTTGCATTATGCTTACAGCCCTGACACGACATGCATCATGTACTAGGAACATGACCCAACTTATTAAAACACATCACCAAACAGTGTTCTTTTTTTTCTTCTTTTTTTAAAAACTAAATTAAACATCAGGGGCCTCCGAGTGGCGCAGTGGTAAAGTGCTCGCCCTATCATCCGGAGATCACTGGTTCAATCCCCGGGTGATGCTGTAACCTCTTACAGCCGGAGGTCTAGAGAGAGCTGATTGGCCGAGCTCTCTCTGAGGGGAGGGATGAGAGGTACTTCGTGGTCCCACATTAATGATGGCTCTACAAGCCAATCAGGGGCGTCTGTAGCATTGTTAAAACCTACTAATTGTCCTCAGAATGTGATTCCCACAAATTTTCTTAAGTAAGTTTTTCAAGTTATTGGCCCTGATTTGTTGACTTTCATCAACAAATGTCTGCAAACTGGGACCGTACCTGATTGTCTTAAACATGCCTTTGTTTTCCCTCAACTTAAAAAAACTAATCTGGATC
>JAQMYJ010000004.1:14003405-14033723 GCA_030014305.1 Clarias laeviceps
CAAACCCTGTCAGTTTTTAAATCTGCTTTGAAAACTTATCTTTTCTCTAAGGCGTTCAATATTCCTTAACTTAAATTAAATTTTTTTATTATTTACAAAATTGTTGTTTGAATGCCTTTGTATGTGTATTGTCTTTTTATTTTTTTTGCTCTTGTAAAGCACTTTGGTCAACACTGGTTGTTTTTAAATGTGCTATTTAAATAAATTTGTATTGTATTGTCTGTGAACTCACGCAAGCGGAAGAAGCGGATAGCGCTAACCTCCGAGTGTGTGACTCCGCCCCCAACGGTGTGTGAGCGAGCAGTTCAAAAAGATGGTCGGTGACGTCACGTGAGTCGGAGGAAACACGTGATAGTCGGGAGGGCCGCAGACTGAGTATTAGTAGAAGCTTAATGTGGGAGCCCCCTAGTGACGGGGAGGAATTGGACACAACTAAAAACTGGGGAGAAAAATCGGGGAAAAATCCAAAAAAAAAGAGGGAAAAAAATAATAATAATTAAACATCAGGAGCTTGCAGAGAGTCCGCTTGGTTGCTGACAGGGTAGCACCCTTTTGATTAGTATCAAGTATCCGACAATATTGGAAGCTCAGATGTTGGTAAAATATGAAAAATATATTTAAAAAAATTTTTTTATAAATCATTCGTGTTATCACTGGGAGTTTGAGAGGCAAATTTGTGACAATGTCATCGAGCCTTGAGTTAAAGGAGCAGAATTAGCCGTCCTCTCTGAGCATCAGGGATGGTCTGTTCTCTCTATCTCTCCTGTCAATCACAGCAGCACTTTGATTACTTGTAGGTGTCTCTGGAGCTCTGCTATTGAGGGTGCTACACTGGCATGTGACGCATCACGAGCAGCAGTTTGGAAATATGCCTCACCTCGTCTGTGCATCTTTACATCAGGACCGGTTGCCAGATCTGGACTGTTAATGTAAACATACAGTTCTTAATAGCTTCAGTATTATTAGTGAATAATATCCATTAAAATAAATCAGTACGGAACAGGCCAGGACTTTAATGGGTTAAATTAAGCAGTGCTTGGCGGTACACTCTGTGACCTACAGTAAGTGCATGAGAACAGAGACTAATGTGAAAGAGAGATTCTATATTGATGCAGGAGACCCGAGGAGGGCAGAGACAAATGTATGTGCCCCCCCTTGCTTATGGGTGGCTCTGTGAATGCCAAAGCATTCACAAAGTCTCTGGTTGGCTGCTGCAGTGCTGCTGCAGAAGATCATACTGAATCAGTGGACACTGTAAACACAATCAATCAACTGCTTGCCCTCTAGCACACCACAGACACCATGCACCTCTGACACACTGCATATTCAATATTCAACAGCCCTCCCAAAAACACACACACAAGTCCTCAAATACATGCACACTCAGGCACTCCATCGGAATCCATAAACACACCGGGGAAAGAGAGAGAGAAGCAAAAATGAAAGAGAGAAACACAGAGAGGAAGGAAGAGAGCATGAAGAACAAGAGGCTAGTGAGGCAAGACGCTGCAAAAAGGGAACAAAGTAATGTATAAGTGTTTGACATACAAGGCTGTCAAGAGAGAAATGTGCTAATTGGTGTGTACTGAGTTGAAAAAAGAGCACTAATAAGTGTGTGTGGTACAGTTAGACATCAACTTAAAGCAGCCTCCTCCCCAACCTGTCCCCAGAGCTCTGCAAGCACTCCATTATTTCCTCCCCCCAAAAGATCCCAACACCGAATTGCTGGTTCAGGTGGGGTGGGAGCTGGGAGACAAAATGCAGACCATGTAAGGGTCCCTGAAGACCGGGCTGGAAAACACTGACCTAGAGATAAAGTCATAGACGGTTAGTGGGTACAACGTGGTGCTGCCTCGGGGCATAAGCATCCAAGAGGGACTTCAGAAACTCACAAATCTTCCTCATCTAAACTCTTAACTTGGCATTTATCTTGCAGATGGAGAGAGAAAGTGTGAGAGAGAGAGACAGAGAGATAGAGAGAGAGAAAAGGGGAGTGAAGGGACAGCCACCCAATGTCACCTTAAAGCAGCTGCCACAGTCATCACGCTAATGCACCTGCAACGACCCAGTGACCCCCAGAGTTAATGAGGATAGAGGGGCTTGAACGAGGACACTGCAGCTCTGGGAGTTGAGAGAGGCATGGTAAAAGACAACACACAACACTGCACACACACTCACACACACACTTACACAGAGAGAGAGAGAGAGAGACATTTCCAAACTCACCTGGAAGTCCTTCTCCTCCAAAATCTCCTTCCTCCAGTGCACCAAGAAAGCAGCACACACATACAGGTGGAAGTGGGAGAAGCCCTCGGGCTCGGCCTGACAGCAACATACAAAACAGAGCAGGAGAATCATCAGAACAAGAGTGGATTAATGAGCGTTCCTCGAGCCTTCTGAGAAATAACTGGGCCAAGGTTAGATAAACTTCCCAAGGCTTCGGGACGTCCCCTCATTCACTCGAACGGCCTGAAACCATCTATTACGTCCTTCTACGAGGTTCATAAGGAACTACTCATTTAGAATACGGAAATATAACACACATAAATAAATAAATCACAGGTATATGCTTTAAGATGAGCTTTTGATTGATCTTCCTTGAAGAGGAATTTTAGATGTGAACTTATTTGGGGAAGACGGTGATTCAGGCAGAAAAGAATGTCACTGTTATGGATTGCGTAAGAAACGGTTAAGGCTCTGAGTTACTGATCGGAAGGTCGGGGGTTCAAGACCCAGTACTGAGAAGTTGCTACTGTTGAGCCCTTGAGCAAGGCCCTTAACCCCCGTCTGCCCCAGGGGCGCTGTATCCTGGCTGACCCTGCACTCTGACCCCAGCTTACTAACTGGGAATGTGAAAAAAATAATAATAGATTTGCTGTGCTGTGCTCTAAGGCACATGTGACAAATAACTGAATTTTATCTTCCAGGCTGTACGTACAAAGACTCAATAAAACACTTTCCTGTCATTTGTGTCAGTGTCTCTTTTCTGAAAATCTTAATATATAAAAAAAAAAAAAAAAAGAACCTCTACTAGCAAACTTAAAGGATACAGTTTAATAAATAAACTAAAATGGAATAAATGCATATTTAAGGCTCTGAGTAAATGAACTGGCTGATGCTAGGCAGCGTGAATGGCGATAACCCCGCAAAGATAACGTCCCTCATCTGCATATGTACATATTATCACAGCGTAAAGCTAGAGCCCAAACAGGCCCCCGGACACACACAAAGCGGGACAGGTGATAACCAGCGCTATGAGAGTACGAGCGCTCTGTAAGCAGTGTACGGCGCAAAGTGGTTTTAGTTTGCAGATGCAGGCAAACATGAGTCAGCGTGTGCAAACACACGGACGAGAGGAGATCAGCCGTTGTTGTGCAAAGAGCATGGATTCTAACAGAGGGCGTGAGCAGCGTGGCTCCTTCAGCCGGCTGTGAGACAGAGAGAGATAGAGATTCAAACGGCACAGACCGAAATCATCTTTTATGCCAGCCACAGACAGGACTTAATGAAAATCAATGGCTGCCTTGCTTTCTGCCAATAAACAAGCAAGACGGGTCTCCCCTTCAAGGGTAAATGAGAGCAATGGAAATATTCCTGACTGCGGCCTTCGGAACCGCGGTAGACTTCGGAGGCCGCGTGTCCTGTCTGGAGCAATTAGCCTGAAGTCATCTTTTGTCACCTCCTTGTCAAAGTGACCACACAAGCGTGAAATCTGCTTAATTAGACACTCGACAGACAAGCTGAGGCTGCAAAATCGCCAGCACAAAGCTTGGGTCCTGCTTTTATCACTATTTTTACTACAGATCGCTATGCTGAGGCTCGGACGCCATTAGCAGAGGCATAGTGGCACTGGAGGCGGTGCTGAGGTGAAATACGCCAGCGTTAAGGTTTGGTATGACGTATTAATAGATCTGTAGTGTGCTGCAGGGGTCATGGAGAGATCTAAAATAAAGTGTATTATACATATATTAATGTTATTATATTAAAGTTAAAATCATTCATTTTGGGTACTCTGGTTTCCTCCCACAGTCTGAATACTTGCAGATTGCAGATTGCAGATTTCAGAAGATGAATGAATTCAATTAATTTATTAATTCATTAAACTTGTGGATGATGCTTATAGACCCTGATTTTACACTGCGTAACTCATCACAGAAAAAAAACACAGAACTAAATATTACAATTCACTCAACAGTGATACCATCCCAAAACATGAATTTCCCTGCATCCATGCTGTAGACCCACTGTATGTTTCCGGAGACTTATCCTTGGTGATTCTTGAATACAGTGGTCAAAGACTGACCATGGATAAGTCTCAAGAAACATGTAGATCTGTAGATCTATCTTAAAAAACCACAGTTACTCAAGTCTCATCACGACTTGTGAATTCTGATGACCCAGGGCAAAATTGCTTCACTGCGCTCTGGCGCTTTTACTCACTGTACATCAAAAAACACAAGCCAACGGTCGAAATCGTTCACAACTTCCACACAGCAGATGGGAGATCCCTAAATGACTGGCCTACAACCAGGAGCTACCAGCAGACTCTAAACATGCTGCGACTGGGCAGGATTCCCATTCCATGAAATGCACACGAGAGTTAACAATCCATAAAAAATAAAACAAATGCTCTCCATGTACTGTACATGCTCAATACATTCCCATTACGACAGAAGTAAATTTTTTTACGAACACTTGTACAGTTCTAGAAACAGTACAATGAAAGTGAATGCTTTTACGATAAAAAGAAAAGGAACATAAAATACATAAAAAACAAGAAATGGAACATGAGGGAGAGAGGAGATAAAAAAAGAAACAGAAAACTGAGGTCGAGTCCAACACTTATTTCGTTGCTTAAGATGAAAATTCATCGGTGTCCTGGTCAGTGTTGGGGGACGTTACTTTTTAAAGTAACTAATTACATTACAAAATAACTTTAAAAAGTAATCAGTTACATTACAGCATTACTTTCTGATAAAAGTAACTAGTTAGAGAACTTTTCCATTGCAGAAAATGAAATGTTTTAGTCAAGACCTTTATAATTATTCTACCATCATCACTCAGCGAAGTTTGGCCCATAATCTGTTAACTACTAATACCCCTGTCTTACCTACGCGGATTCGCACGGTGGCCGTAAGTACGGTTCATCATGATTCACCGCGAGTTTTGGCGCTGTGATTAAGTTTAACTCACCAACTCACGAAGAGAGGTGTCTGTCTGTGGGAACTGTACGCACAGTCATTCACAGCCGTTTCCACATGTTTAGAGAAAGGAGTTAAAGGAGTTCTTGGGAGGCCAGCGATTCAGATGGATGGCGTTTCTACGTGGATGTTATCCAAGCACTTGTGAAACACTGGGATATGTGCCAAAGGGTAGCGGGGGATTATACATAGAAATAAAGAGAGTTTTTACTCTTATAGCTGTGTTGTTATTCTGCACAATCAAAAGTCCGGGTTTGACTTGAACACTAGGGTCAGTATTTATTAGAGGTAGTAACATTTATCCACTAATGAAAGATAAGAACTGCTTTTGTGCATGAATAACCAATCAGGGCTTCACAAACAAGAGACAGCAAAAGCACTTTATTCTGAATACACTGATATCATCTAAATGAAATCACCTGAGAAGTGTTTCAGAAAAATCCATAAATATAGCAGCTATACAATTAGACAATACTGCACCACTAAAGGTAGTTGGTGTATAGTATGAACGAAGAATGAAGACCAAAATGAGAGAATAACGGCTTCACTGGCTATACTAATTGGTCAATTTAATTATTTTTCTGCTTATCCCCTGGGGAGCTGTGCTGATTATGGAAGCTTAATTAATGGGGACAGTGGAGGATAGCCGCTGATACACTCAAGTAACCAGGAGAAAGGGAACAGTCACACACACACACGCTCCACTGTGTCACATGTAGAGGTATTTGCCTTTACTGTCATAACACACATAGTACGGATACTAAATATAGAAAATATTTTTTTTATACTAAATTTAAATAAAAAACAGTTCACGTTCACATGTACCTACCAACCTACGCTCACCTTGACGTATCGTTCAGTTTATCAGACTTCACGGTCCCTCGCTGTCTAAAATATGACTCTAAGATAGGCCTTTTTTTCTGAGAAGAAAATCAGGAAACTAAGCACCATTACCAGCTCCTTAAGGTTAAACTTATACAGCACTTATACATGTCGCTGAACTTCAAAAGACCACCTAAAGTCTTAGGCACCATATTATATGCTTTACCGATTTTGTTATATATGTTTATCATGTCTCAATAATTATGTACAAAATCATTCAGTATTTCCATATAATATGGTGCCTAAGACTTTTGCACAGTACTGTATATTATACGCTGTATACCTGCATGCATCACACTTCGCTTTACCATCCTCAACTGGTGCAGAAGGGGTCCGACCACAGGCACAGACTAGCACAATTGTAACACGCACGTCGCAAATGCTACAAGCAACAGTTGCTTCCCAGCATCAGAGCTCAAACAGGAAAAAGTCCTTGTCGCACCAATGCGGCCCAGGAAAACCTGCTGGTCATTCGGAGAGCCGAACTCTTCTCCTTCCTAAATGACTTCAGTAGTCGACACCATCCAGGTTTCAACATAACCATATCAGGACAATAACCACACAAAAGAAGGTAATGCATGAAGCAAGGGTCTCACCTACACACACACACACACACACACACACACACACACACACACACACAAATTTAAAAGCCTGAGAAGGCTGAAAGGACTTGAAAAGGGGGGAAAAAAAGCATCACTCTACCTACCTGCCTACCTGGCTATCCATCAGCCCATGATGTGAAAGACAGGCAACAAGAAATGAAAGAAAGTGACTCCGAGTGAGGAAAAGGGACAGAGTCAGAGAGAGAGAGTGAGCGAGGGCAGTTCTGTCTGAGTTATGTGCCGGGTGATGATTGCCTATTGGTGTAACCTCGTGGCCTTAATCAGAGCGGCTGAGAGGACGGCTGTCTGAGGGTATCAAACTGTGACACACACGCACCGCTACAGCGCTTTATTACTTTATTAACTCCCTCTACCTAGGAGATATGAGACTCACGCTGTCACAGAAAAGTGTCTTCGCTTTTTCCCGGGCACTTGCTGACTTCATTGAGCGCGCCAATCTTTTTACTGAACATTTGTGTACATGGTCGTAGCGCTGGCATAATAAGCATAACGCCATGAAAGAGAGGTGACAGGCCACCTAATCCCATCGCAGTACGTTTACCAGAAGCAATCAACTCCACTGGATTTCGGCATCGAGTTCTGAAACTTTCAGATCATCTCAGTCCATGTGAGATTTGTGAGCTTACCTGCTCTTGATTTCTCCTCTTTGAAATGTGCTGAATCTCTTCCTCGCTTTGTGCTCATGATCAAACTAAATCTTTTGAAGCTGAGATCGCTACACAATTCACTTCCACACCAGGAAGTTCTTTTCAGTCCTTTAGATGAGATATGGTGCAGAGAGCAGCTAAAAATGAACCTGAAAAAAAAAGCTATACTTTACTGCAAAAAAGTTAACATTAACGGTGCATACAGTACATTCTCATCATGGTCGCTTCCTGAAAACATAACATCACACGTTTGAACCATTTCCAAAAGCCAAAACTACTACATTCGTTACTTTATTCCCGCATCCCGTCTCCAAGTGAAAGCACACATGGTAGTATAAGGTATGTTTAGTCAAGTGGGAAAGTGGAAAAAATTTCTTCGCTGGCCCTTCTGAGAAAGGTGGTTTGGCCTTCTTTGTAACTGAACCATGGTGTGGTGTGCATTCCAAGTACCAACTTGTCATGGGACTTCCTGTATGACGTTTTGTGCTGCTGGGGAAACGGTACTGTACATATTATCAGCGGTGAAGATGAAACACTTAACTGAGATATGAATCCAAACTTTTTTCTTCTTCTCATGTTGTTGAATAGTTCCATTTTATCTGTAGCAATGGTGGTTTCAAAGCACTGGATTGCTTGCTGAAGCCTAACCATCCTCCTTTCTCATCTGGGCTTTGGGACTGGCACCGGTAGAGTGATTTTGTATGAGTATAAGGTTAAGGGTCTTGCCCGAGGTCCCAACAGTGGCAATCCAGCTGCCTTTCATAGGACTGGAGCACTGTAACTAGCTCGCACTAGTGATACCGATGCTTGCACGGATTTTTCGATGTCGAAAAATCTTCTTGCATGAAAAAAGCTTCTCGTTTGAAGGAACAGTGATCAAAACAGTGTTGGAACCAAAAGACAAACTTCACTCCTAACACTTTACAGATTTGCATGCACCAGAGAGACATGTGGAATTGCAAAATTCTACGTGAAAGCAAATCACCTTCCGCTAAATGAGTCCGGAGTCAGTCCTGCGACTCAATTATTCAGCCCAGGTATGAAAACACCTGAAGAGACATTCGTCAGGACAGTGTCTTGATTCTGCAAGACAGGGTCAAAGGAACACGGCTATCTTGTTGATTTTATTTCAGTAACCCTGCAGTCTGCTATGGCGTGAAGGAGACATGATGGGGAACACGGGGCTACTGTGATGAGGAGCGCCTCAGGATTTTACAGAGAAACAAGGGATGAAATATTGATGTTCCGAGGCCTGTGTCACTGACCTGGGTCCTGGCCGCTGGGTATTGGCTTTTCTGTGTCAGAAAACAGAGACCAGTCATTTGAAGGAGTTCAGCAGAGCAGGCTAAAGTGTTAAGGGTTACTGGTCTAAATTCCCAGCGGGGCATCTGTACCTGACGATGAGATTTTTACTGTCAGGAGGGGGAGGAAAAAAAAAAAAAAGAACGAGAGAGAGACAGAAAGCAACCTTTACTCAGCAGCATACGCAGAATATGGGCATGTCTACCCACATACAGTATATGCAAGTAGTGGGATTTGTCAAGGATCCATTCCATATCCGGCTTCATTTGTATTTAAAGTGAAAGCCCGCATGAGCATAATGCTGATGGAAAGGGCTGCCAAAGTATGATGAACCTGAAGTTTATCTCCTGAGGGAAGCGCTGTGCAGACGAGCCTGTCTTGTCCATCTTTAGGCTCATTACAGCTCCTACCGTATCTCGTTGAGCTAACTAAGCAGCTTAGAGCAGAACAGCAGGGAGTGCGCGGCCATATTGAGGACAGCACGAGTGACTGTTCCTGCTGAAGCTGGTAATTTATGGCTTGACTGTGTGCCCTCCTCCGACTGCTTCTGACTTGTTTCACCAGGCCTGGGGTTCAGCACTTTCACTATTCAATCGCCAGCACGAGGAGCCGCGCTTCCTAGCACTGACGCTAAGCTGTTTTCACTTAACAGAGAATGCTAAATGTGCGGCAAGTGATTTGGACAGCCTTCAGGCAGAAGAATCTGAGGGAATATGCATAGTAGAGGTTTGTAGGAAAGAAAGAAAGAAAAAGGAATAAACCAAAACTTCCCTTTTTTGATGATGTGCAGATATGAGACTATACGGTAACACACAATGCTCAGACGTGCACTGGAGTATGAAAAGCTATAGGGGTTTAGGTAGTCTGGAGAGGATGAGTCTTTGATTAAAACCTTATCAGTGAGAATTGAAACTGCTCGGGGGATTATAACATACTTATGATTTACACTATATGGACACTCGTATATTGACACACGTAATATCTTAAAAAGAATCACTTTTAGCTTCTATTATTTCTATTCTATAAACGTGTTATCATAAACATTTTGGTTAGCAAAGATGCCTTAAAGATTCAGAAGCAGGAAAGACGTGCGACTGAAGCTGCCTGCTGTGCCGTGATTGGGTTAAAACGTGGCTTTTCCTGATTAAAAAAAAAAAAAAAAAAAACTCAACGACGTTTGCTCCCAGCATGTGTAGAGGTGTTAGCGTGGATCGCAATGCAAAATGTCATGTTTATTTATAAAACCCACTATTTATTTTTACAACCACTAATGATCAATCAGCATTCGAGTGGTTTACTAAAAAGCCAATTTCAGTTTTATTTCATTTGACCTTTTAGACTTTCTCTGCATATCTTAACAACAAGAAAGTGGATCTGCAGTATTTATTTAAACATTGAGATCCATTTGTTACTTGTTCACCTAGAGACCAAAGAATACAAAGAAAATCAGGCAATAAACCTTTAGATATATATTTTTTTTCCAGTGCATTAACTATGTTTCACTTCTGATTCATGTAATATTATTATTAATAATAATAATAATAATAATTATAATTTTCATTGTCAATTTTGGCAATATTGTCAGAAAGATAATAATAATAATAATAATAATAATAATAATGATGATGAACATACTTGATGTTATTATTATTATTATTATTGTCAACATTGTTAAACAATATGAATTTTTTTTAATATTTATCACTTTCATCAACATTGTCATAAAATGGTAATTACTATTGTCATTAAAAAAATATTAATAAGCAGTAGTAGTCCACAAATATAAGTGGTTATACTGTAAATGTGTCAGTGTTGCTTTAAGATACTCAGTAAGCTGTTATGAGGCAGAGGATTTCTTTTAAACTCTAACACAGCACATTTTTAACAACACTGCCTGTATCTTCTCCATGTGAGCACAAACTAAACCTACATTACAAGCACAGACATGTAATAAAGTAGATTTTCACACAATGTGCATTCCTAAAGACATGCGTTTCTGCATTTTCTAGTTTCGTTTTCACACTGTAACTGAGACTAATTGATCAAAAATTAAAATGCATGTGTATAAATAGTTAAATATTAAAATATTAAAAGTTAAAATATAATATTTAAACCAGAGCGCAGATGAGTTCTGGAATTTGATTGGTCAGAAGGTGTGCATCTATCAAGTTCTGTTGAAACATGGTTGAAACATGAACGATAGATTCACACTAATGCAAACCTAATAATTCTAATACTTCATTGTCTCTATAGTAGGAACTCGTGAGGTTTTTGATGAGGGTGCATTTATTTAACAGTCACAGTCCATTGCAAAGATTCCCAGCTCTGACAATTCTTCAAGAAAGAATTAGCTTTTCAGTTTCTCAGTAAAACTGTGTTTGTTGAGAAACAGAGAGAATAAGAATGTGGGTTGCTACAAGGTAAGTGATAATGGGAGCTATCTTACCTATTTTGTGAATATTCCACACTGTTACCAATAAACTTTTATAACATGTCATGTGTCATTATTTCAGTTCCAATGGAAACATTGCAAGTGGAGTAACACACTCCAGATCACATGGTTATGGGAAAACATTCATTTAATAAGCACTTCAGGGTGGACTGGAGAACATACATTTAGTGTGATTATTAGAGATGGGTCGTTCATGAACGATTCGTTCTTTTTGAACGAGTCCTTAACATGACTCAGAAGAACGTGACTCAGGAAACGGAAATGACCTTTGACTCTTTCGGACCGAATCGTTCGTTCTTTTGTCACGTGACTCCCATAGACGCTATGCGGTGCAATAGATTCAAAAGAACGAACGACGCAGACTAGAAGATATGATGGTGAGCTACTCATTCTGTTCATCATAATACTCTATCTCCTTAGCTGCACTGTAATATTTTCATTACTGGAACTATAGACAAAATTCGTGTATGTAGACGTGTTGGGGGTCTGTTTATTGAAAATGTAACATTTTATTTCATTTCTGATCAAAAGAACGAAATGAACTAAATGACTTCTACATTAAATTTCTATTATATTTCTATTATATTTCATTTTACTATATCATTTTACTATACTCTTCTAATATTTTATTTAAATTTTTATTCTTATTGCTGTATATTATTTAAACTTAAAAGTTTTTTTTTTTCTCTTATTTTTTGAAATATTGAGGTCAACAGCAGTCATATCATACTGTGTATGACTGTGTATGTGACGAATAAAATTTGAATTTGAAATGACTCAAAAAAAGATTTGTTCATTTTGATGAACAAGACTCAAAGAACCGAGTAACTAAAACGATTCAAACTTCCCGTCATTAGTGATAATGTGAAAAATTATACTTGTGTTTTAAACAACATCCTGGCCTCAAGTTAACCTCATAAACATATCAGACAAATCAGTCAATAGCACTCAAACTAATCTGCCATTTCCTACATACTGCAAACATGAGCAGCATTAGCTACAGTAAGTACCTAAGCGTGCCATAAACTGGGAACCCCTACAGGCTAGTGATATGTAGTGCTGCTGCATCATTATTTCCCATCATTACTCGTCCCTCATTAGTGAGCTGGGACAGAGGAGGTGGACACCGGGTTTAAGAAAACAAATAAACACACACACACACAAACGCACGCACACACAGCTTTTATTCCACACTCTAGCAAGTGTTTCAAGTGCCGCACTAACCTTGCTCGCTGCACAGCAAGACACTGCTGCTCAGTAATTGAAGGCCACACTATTGATGTGTGTGAAGGACAGGAAGATAGTCCGACAAAGGAAAAACACACACACACACACATAAACCACACACACTGTCACATGAAACCCCGCCCATGCCGTTATATTAACTCAACAAAACACACACTGAGGAGGGCGCAGGCACACTGACACAAATACAAACGCAGAGACGCCTACAGACATATGCTGGCACACACAGACGGGGACAAAGATACCTCGACAGAGAAAAAGACACACACACACACACACACACACACACACACACACACACAGTGTCGAAGCACGATGCGCTCATGGATGGGAATGACTGAGAGAATGACTCTGATTGGCGAAACCCAGCCAAAAAGCTCCCGATTAATGTAGCATATCATTGTAATGGCACTCACACACACACACACACACACACACACACACTCGTCATCTGTGTAGACACAAATAAATGAGAGAAAAACAGGTAGACACTTGAAGGCAGGAGTGCGTTTAGAGAGGGAATTAATCGAGCATGTGTGTGTAGTGGGTCAGACCTGCGTTTTATTAACCTCACCCGCAGGTCCACATGATGATCGTATTACCTGCTGCCTAATGTGACTGACGTAGGTAAAAACTCACGAAGGTAAACTCATGGAGAGAAATGTATTCGTGAATGACACTGAGATTTATTCAGAGTCATGGAAGGACTTAAATGTAACCCTCCTCTTTCTTTCTTTCTCTCACACACACACACAAATGACAGTGCAAACAGCAGATGGTTGTGCTGCACAGACCGCTCACGGAACCAGGCACAGAGGGACTATTACTGTTTTCAGGTTAAGGAACACTAAGACAAACTGCAGCTCTAATGAGGCATTAGTGAGGAGGACATGTTAGCTGCAACACACTGCTATTGCTCCTCAGCCATACAGCCAGTAAAAAAAGTCAAAAGTTTCCGGCTTTTTATTTCTTTCCACATTGTAAAACAGTGTCTCCATGATGGCGTCCAAAATCTACAATAATCTCCTTTGACCAGTTGATACTGAGATGTTTCTGCTACTTCTGCTCTGTAAAGCCTTCATAACGCCTCTAATCTGAGGTTAGTGATTTCTGAGGCTGCTAACTCTAAATGAACTTCTCCTCTACAGCAGAGGTAAGTTCTGGTCTTGCTTTCCTGGGAAGGTCTTCATGAGAGCCAGGTTCATCATGATGCTTGATGGGTTTTGCAAATGCACTTGACACAATCCTGTTCTTGCTAGAACTATTCCAGAACATCTGACCTTCACGTCTTAAAACAGCAACTCTGTTACTTAATCGCCTAAAGCCGTATGTGTTATTTCATAGTTTTATAGACATCTCCAGTATTGTTCGAGAATGTACAATGAAACAATAAAACATTCAATTAAAAGGCGTGTCCAAAGCGTTGACTGGTACTGTACACGAGCAAAGCTTCAGATACTGTACTTCTCTGTGTGCGCTTCCAATAGGACCTGGTGAAATAGAATAGAAAACTGAAAATATTTCTTGTTTAAAAGTAGAGCCAGCGCTTTATCCTTTTCCTCGAGACCAATACTGAAACCTTGAGTGTCAGCCAAAACCGTCATTCGTTTTTAAGCCTGAACCTTTAAAATTATTTTTGTTTTAACACTGAAGCATTTCCAAAAAAATAAATGAACATGTCTAAAAACATTGCTTCAGGTAATCTCTAATATGGCAAATATGATAAAATGTACAAAATAATAAAACAATCAATTCTCGCAAATAAAAAATAATACAATCATATTTATTCTTGTTGGTGTAAAAATGTCCTGCAGCACTATTTTTCTTTTCACTATACAATATAGTTGTCCATGATAATGATCCAGTGACCCACTTCCACAAGTAGTATCAGACAGTTTTTCCCTGTCGGCATGGCTACTGGCTTTCTCGGTAAAAAATCTAAGGACGATTTCCTGATACGAGCACAGGCACGGATCCGAGTACACTTTACACCAAAATCCGGTGTTCACTCTTGCTCGTCTCTGTGTATGGATCAGTGTACTGAGGTTCAGGTCTATTTAGAAAGGCAGTCTTCAGCAGGGTACGGCATACTCGGTCATGGCTCAAATCAAAGCCAACTGCACCTAAAAACGAGAGTGAACTGGAATTTGGGACACAATGTCACCGATGGCACTTGTCTCTTCTGAAACCATCGCATGCCATTGCTGGTAAACTTGAAAGGCAGGACAGAGAGGCTGTTCTTGGCGTTGTCCTCAAAACATCAACAATTCTCATTACAGTGTGCAAAACAACCAGGTGCTTACTGCCACACTACTAATGTATTGGAGTGTGCAAGTGTGTACAGTATGTCTACTGAAGTATGGAACAACCTTACTAATGTGAAATCTGATCAGCAGCAAATGGGGAGTGAGGGTCAATCGTACCCAGGTACCGCATGAACCTCACGATCGTGCCTAGTATGAAAACAGCCAAAGCCTACCTAGCCTCTGGATTTCTGTAAAACTGCTTTGTAACAATGTCTATTATCTATAAAATTGAATTAAGCTGAACTGATGGAGAATCGGTGCATCATTAATGGTTAATGATGGCCCTCCGCATCTCAATACCGCTGCGAAGCCGAATCCCAGAGCTGCGTGACTGAATACAGGGGTTAATATAGGTGCCGATGCAAATGAGACTGGTGATTTTTTTTTAAACAAGTAAATAATCTGATAATTACTGTACGTTTCTGCTATTATCCAGTCTAGCCGCTTAATTTCTAACCACTGCGGCTCACTGGGTACAACACGAGAGAGAGAGAGAGAGAGAGAGAGAGAGCCTGGAGCTGGATGGTTTGTTCATCCTCACTGCGCTGTAGTCAGTCAAATTGTGAAATAATCCGTTTTGACAAATCACACATTCGCTCTCGCAATGTCAAAACAATGCCTGTGAGGAATGTAGGAATCTGTGGCCGGGACTGGGCAGGAGACCAGGACCATCATTTTAATATCTGCAGCCTAAATAGCCGGGGAAGGTGTTTAAATTGGTTCAATTAAGTTGGTAATTAAGCACTTTGATGAAGAAGGCTCAGGAGAAGTCCAGCATAATGAACATAATTGGGCAGCACTTTCATTTTGGTGGTTCTTATAATGCGTAATTACTGGCGGTGGCCTTGACCAATCAGCAGTCAGGCATGATCGCCATCAAAGGGGATCGCAACAGATGTACTGTATGGTTTGGGTGGCAAAAAGCATATAACACGCAGAACGGTATGAGCTTTTAAGCAGTCAGAACTACAATTTCATCACGAATGGGAAAAACATTTCTACAGCTGGCCACTGCAGCCGACAATGGTGCTGTGTGTACAGTAGATAGGAAAGAAGAAATGTTTGTCGAATAGATTATTTTGGATCATGCAAATCCCAAT
The DNA here is from genome assembly GCA_030014305.1 of Clarias laeviceps. Taxonomy (NCBI): domain Eukaryota; kingdom Metazoa; phylum Chordata; class Actinopteri; order Siluriformes; family Clariidae; genus Clarias; species Clarias laeviceps. The sequence continues at coordinate 14,019,167 of JAQMYJ010000004.1, forward strand.
GGATAGACATAAACCCAGATGCAAAGCCAGAACAGGCTAGAAGGATTGTACAGTATCTTACAGTCGAATCAGGAAAGTCTTGGGATCCCACAGAGAACCCATGGACAGAGCACAGATACAGAGATCCCATGCACAGAGACAGAGACAAATCCCTCTAATGATCATTTTCTTCGCTAATGATCATTTTCTTGATAATTAGCGAGTCACATAACCATAAAAATTAAGTAGGCTATAACCGGAGTTACTCAATAACATATAGAATTCAATAACCTACCCAAGCGTCAATTCACTATCCTTTTTAAACACTGTCTATATTTTGTTGTTCTGGCATTTTAAACTCAGCCAATACTTGGTCGTGTTTTAGTTTCAGCAAGAGATACTAAAATGCTTCTTGGAATGTGTTTACAATGGAAAAAAGTGCAGGCACACAACAGAAATATATATTCTGGGAAATATATAAAATATATTTTGGGAAAGTATGCTTTCATAAAATCTCTTACACTGTCAGGATTTATCTTTCTGCGATAATAGGTTATAATAGAGAATTGGGTAGAAGGAAAGGTTTGTGCTCTGAGAAGGCAAAAAGAAAAAGAGAATGTATTTTTATAGTTTTCTTTAAAAGTTTTCAGTAAAAGTAGCCGTTCCAGGAAATTACCAACTCTAAATGTAATGAACTGCACATCCTTTACAAATATAGATTTAACATCTAACAGTGCAACATGTACTGCAATGCCATTAAAAAAATGATCACAATTGCCATGGTAACATATTGCTCCACCGATAAGTCACCACTGGATCGATCATTTCTATAAGATGATAGAGGGCTCTGATTGAGGTGCGCTTGAGTAAAAATCCCATCTCACGAAGTCTACATCGTGTGGGTTTCACAAGTATCTGGGAGCTTGGAAGCACCGTTCGCTGTCACAGCTTGGCAGAGTTACAGCATGGAGTTTTACTAATAGGGCCTCGGAGAGGAGAAAAACAGGCTTCTGAGAAGAACACAGAGAATGTGAAGAAACACACAGTACAACAGCATGACATCAATAAGCAGCACAGATGCAGACACACAAAATGCATTCTGGCTGGCTGAAAAACAAACCCGCTCGGAGACTGATACCGCCCGATTCTTTTAGAGGAACATGAAATATTTAGCATGGAAACTTGCCTAATTCCCCCCGTAAAGATCTTTAAGCTGAAGGAGTATGACACAGGTTGTCAAAGTCAGAGGAGGCAGGCGAAACGGGGAGCAGTCATCTAATGCATATTTGGTTATGCATTAAATATGCATGAGCGAATTACATTACTATTCCTGGGCTCTGTTGAGGAATTTACAATGGGCTGCGAAAAATCTAAAAGGCGATTCATTCTGCTTAGCGAAAAAAAGCAATGGGAAAGTGTTAGGATAAGCAGTTCTTTATTCCTCCTAAATACCGCAAGCCATCTCAGAATCCGTTAAAAAAAAATTGCTACGATCAGAGCAAAGAGAGAGGAAACTATCAGGTGCGGAGTTTACCTGTGGGCACAAACAAGTGGTTCAATAACAAGGCATGCATTAACAAGAGACATAAATGTTTACTTCAAGTGCAGCTTTCAATCTGTGCTCTTCCAATTAATTGGAATGAGACTTCCTGAATACGATGTCTATTGACGTTTAGTTTATCCCAATGGACAGAAATTACAGAAATAGCCAAAGGTTATAGTTTTTTAATTATTTATTTATGTATTCATTTATTTAGGCAAGCGGTGGTCAGAAAAAGTAAATAAAGCAGTTTATCAAACAACTAAATAAAGAATAGGAAAGAAGGTGAATATTCCATGTCCCACTGTGGACCATCTGAATATAACACTTTCTGTAACTTAAGTGTTGGCTATAACTTCCCAAATAACTTGGCTTCAGTAAATACAAACACAGAGTTTTGTTTCACTGGATTTCAAAGATCAAGTAGAAAAGAATGATTTCCCATAATAAAAATGACCACTATCACTTTGAACACATTGTTCAGATCCATCTGTTATTCCAGATGTTTACATTATTTATAATGACACAAAAGTAATCAATTATTAATTCTCTAGACCTTGGTACAGCTCTGGCCAGAAGTTGACATTTTGTTGGCCTACAGAAAACTTGTGTTATCATCAATAGACATCCAGAGAATGCCAAAGTGTACCAGACGTACAGTACTCTAATGTTGGCTGTAAACAAGAACACCATAAGTCACTCATTATAATACACTCTTCTGAAGGAGTGAAGAAACCGTGTTAATTGCTTATTTTCAGCGGAAATGCTCCGAACACTATCTTCAAACTTGTACATGTGTGAGTGTGAAACATTAGGACGTTGGGCTGCTTTCTGAACAATGAACAAATTTAAAGCTGGACTTGCATCAGTACTAAAGCTCACGAGTAGATGTATAATGAACTCATTCTTGATCCTATCCATCCTTGTCACTCCCAAAGAGAACCTCAACATCTTCAGCTCTGCTACCTCCAGCTCTGCCTCCTGTCATTTCTTCAGTTCCACTGTCTCTAATCCGTAGAGCATCGCTGGTCTCACCACTGTCCTGTACACCTTTCCTTTTATTCTCGCTGATACTCCTGAAAACCTGAAACCTTTCTCCACCCATTTCAACCCGCCTCTTCACCTCTTTTTCACACTCTCTGTTGCTCTGAACCGTTGACCCTACAGTAAGTACTTAAAGTCCATATAAGTTAAATGTTGTTAACAATAACTATATTAACAATAACCCACCATTGCTCGGACTAGTAATGTAAGGGTTAGACAAGAGAACCTATTACAAAAATCCTTAAACCAAATTTTAAAGGATTTTTACAACAACTCATTTACTGTGTGTGGATAAGACTTTTAGTTCAGTCTAACCCCTTATAGCTAACCCAGCCTTCCCCAGCTTCAAATTTATCTTACTAAATAATGAGGGTGTCATTGTGAATTAATATGCCTAAACATACGGTACACACAATAGATCGGTTGCTTCCAAAAACCCTTTTCTCCTTCTTTTGTTTATTAGAAATAGGTAAAAAATTAATAATACATTCCTGACCATGACCATATACAAGGGTGAGTCAAAAAGTATCCGTACTCTGGTTATATCAGCGCTTTCTGTCTCCCCAGTCACTTGTTCATTTGTAACAGTGGTGCGAGCAAACATTAATGCCCCGCTTGTGATTTGCCGAAAGAAGACCAGTGAGCAGTGATTCAGAAATGTTTGGATATCTGCAAACTAAAATTAAGAATCTCTAAGGAAGGTTTCTTAAGGAGAATCATGTCAAAACATGGTGACGAGACATGGATTCATCAGTACGAGCCTGAAAGGAAACGGCAGAGTATGCAATGGAATGGGAGCATCCTCAATCGGACCTTCACCCGTTTGGTCTCCTGAAAGCAGCTCTATGAGGAGGAAGATTCAATTCTGAAGAAGAAGCGAAGACAGAAGTGCGTTCGTGGCTCGCGGCACAGCCGAAAAACATTTTTAATGAACGAATACGAAAGCTTCCTGGAATGTGACAGATGGACAAAGCGTATTGAAAAGCAAGGAGAATTATGTCAAAGAATTATGTATTTGTCTTTTTTAAGTTAATTAAAATAAATTCGACAGCCAGAGCGTGGATAACTTTTGACCCGCCGTCATATACTGTATATCCCACCTCTTTCCAGTCCATGCATTCTGATTGGCTAGGGTCTGTAAAAGCTAAAGAGACTGAAACAGAGCGTTCGAAAAATAAGTAAAACAATAGGAAATCCAAGCAGCCAGAATGCATATGATCTGAGTCGTATTTCAGCTCGAACCTTAACAGACACATTTTGGTTTTAAAATGCAGCTTCATTACAATCACAAACCAAGTGCACCGAGCCTCCATTCTCAAGAATGTACAAAATTTCATACTAGTGTTCATGAATGTTCATATTTCGAGTTTGGATGCCAAAAGTGCAACAGTGATTCACAGTAGGGAGTCTGAGAGAGCAACATCGGCGGTGCTCTCAAGGTGGGAGGGATGGCGAATGCGCTCTCCTCTGTCGATCAGAGCGACACCGAGCAATCATGCATGTCTGTGAGCTCACGTATGTGTCTACTGTACAGTATTAATATGTGTTATTTCTTCCTTCTCTGCTTAGAGAGCCATTTCCACCTGAAAATCACTCACTGCTGCTGCTGTTGCTAAAAATAGTCCTGTGTGGATGGCCTACAGATCACCACAGGTTTACTGTGGATGATACTACACACCCGTGGATGTTTGTTTTTTGGATCAAAAACCTTATACTCAAGTTCCTTTTAAAATACTGCTTGACTTTACAGTACACAGTAACAGAAATGGAACAATTTATAACCACATGAATCTTTGAATCTGGTTCCTCTCAAGGTTTCCTCTTCTTGTTGCCACAGATTTGCCAACGGTGCATCTAGCTTGCTTATTAAGGATTTGAGGTAAATTTCCAGATTTCCGTAAAGCTCCTTTGAGACAATATCCAATGTTAAAAGCACTATACAAATAAAATATAACAGAACGGACTGTATGTGGAAGAGAGCAGGTAGCACTTTCCTCTGAGTGGTCTACACTATCCTGTGAAAGTAGCTGACTTGACTTTGAGGAAGCACATGGTAGCCTCCACCTTCTCCTGTGCTGTTTATCATAATATTGCAAGAAAAGCAAGCGGCGTTTGTCGGAATCCATTCTGCAAGTAAAGTGCTGACACAATGGCCAGCATATCTAACCCTTTCATCTACCCTTCCAATCGCTCTCTGTGTTCCTCCCCTGTCCTTTTATATGGTCAGACCATTTTCTCCGAATCGATACGAGAAACACAATTCAAGGAGCTTAGAATTGTACACAATTATATCCAGCTGCACAATCTAGACCTTGCATAATTCAAGTGAGTCATCTGAAAAAAAAAAAAAAAAGAAAGGCTAAGCAGCTAAATCAGGTTTATGTGTATAATCCATCATTTCTTTGTGTTTTATTGGGTCTTTTTTTTTCATCTACTTGGGAAAATCAGGGAATCAATAACACGCATTAAGTAATATCCTTCCATTATTGACTTCTGCTTGGCCTAGCAAGAAAGTGTTTTGTTGCAAGCATAGGTCTGGTGTGTGTGTGTGTGTGTGTGTGTGTGTGTGTATATGTGTTTCCTTTGCCTCAGATGTAGTAATTCATGTATGCCAGTGACATTTCTACTGTTAGCAACCAGAGCGGCCTTGACACTTACACTGCAAGACGCCTGTCCTGTTGGAGAGCAGAAATAGAAGCCGACTCTTGAACCCGCTGGCTAATGGTAGATGCACAAGGAATAAAACACAACAGGGCGTGTGTGCTGTAAGAATCCATGCTGGGATGATAATAAATTGCCTAGCCACCCCAAAGTGGATTATTTCTCTTTAACCTTACATCTGGAAGTACATTGTTCCTCAAATACGACAGCAACCCACCAATAATACAAATTTTAATCTATTAATGAATGGCACATCATGCTTTTTTAGTTACAGTACAGAAGAAAAGTTTTCAGATAGAGTTTTCCTACGTACATTTCGCACTCATTTAAAAATGAGTTAAAATCCTTTTATCTCATCATTCCACACACAATACTCCATAATGACAAACTAAAAGTCTGCTTGTGAATGATACAATGTTACAATCTTGGCCCATCTTTCTTCAGGAATTTTCTTCCATTCTTCTTGGCAGAACCATTTAAGCTCATCCAGGTTGGATAGCACTTCCATTTTCAGACCCATCTCCCAATTACAGTAGGTTCAAGTCCAGACTCCAGAACGTTCTCTGAGTTGTTCTGAAGCTTCTGAGTTTTCTTGGCGGCCTGCTTTGGGTCTTTGTCTTGTTGAAATGTAAACCTTCCTGAGATCCTGAGCACCCTAGAGAAGTTTCTTTTTTTTTTAAACTCAGGATGGCTCTTTATTTTTCTGCAACCAGTTTGCTCTCTATACAGACTAGTCTACCAGTCACAGAAAAACTGTAAAAACATGCTGTAGAGATGATGCTGCCACCACTCTGGATGGTTTTAATAAGGTGGTGTGCAGTGCCCGAGTTCCTGATTCCAAACAATTTAATCTTTGTGTCAGCAGACCAGAGGATTTTTGTTTCTTCAGGTGCTTTTTGACAAACTCCCAGCAGGCTGTTAAGTTCGTTTTAGTGAGGAATGGCTTTTGTCTTGCCACTCTACCACGTAGGCCCGATTGGTGGAATGTCCTTCTGTAAGGCGCTCCCAAGTCCACAAGGGAACTCGGGACGTCATTTATAGTGACCCTTGGGTTACCCGTCTGACCAGGTCCCTTCGTCCTAGATTACTTGTCTTGGCCAAGATTCTTTGTGGACGGATCTGGGAATCTCTTTTCCTTAAGAATAATGGAGGCTACTGTGCTCTTGAGCATTTTCGATGCTGCAGAACGTTTCTTGTATCCTCACATACAGTAGATCTGTGTCTTGACACAATCCTGTCTCGTAGGTCTACAGATAATTCTCTTGATCTCATGGCTTCGTTTTCATTCTGACAAACAACATTTATAGTGAGACTTTATGTAGACAAGAGTGTGCCTTCTCGAATTAGGTTCGGTTAGGCCCAGGTGGACTCCAGTCAAGCCGTAGAAACATCTCATGGACCACTGATAGGAGTAGGACCCACTAGATAGTTCCTCATGCATGCTGATAGTCGGTACAGCAGCATTTTCTTTCATGTGATATTGCTTAATTGTGAACTTGCAACACAAATCTGATCTGATCTGTTTCTTATTAGACTTGGATAGTAAAATCCCTGTGAATGAAATGTTCTCAAAGAAACAATGGGCTCCTAAAATTTTATATGAGTATTTATATGAACCCATGACTTGCATTAGAGAAAGAAGTACTGTCAGAGCCACACTGTTAGAAAAATCCAACCTACACTTTCTGACCAAGAACTGAGAATTCATCAGCGCTGTGGTATAAGTGGCAATTAATGCACTGATGAACAATTAATAAGCATAATGGAGTAATTATATTCACCAAGGCATATCTGGCATACATTGTTCTGTGTCTTATTAGTGCCATCTGGGCTTGCCAGTGTGTAAGATGTGTCTGCCTGGAGGTATGTTTACAGCATTATAACTCCAGCTCCCAGCTTACATAACAGGACAGCATTACAAACGATAAGAATGGTAGGATTGGTTTTGTAGGTTTGCTGTCATTATTTTGTAATATACTTTGTTTTTCAGTGCAATAAATAAATACATTGGTTTTCTCCAATGTGGTTGTAAGGAAGGCTGTGAATGTATACAGTGCCAGCAATAGCACATTTGAAGCTCTAGGCGACAAAATAGTTTGTTTGAAGCTTTAGACAGGTATAGTCAAGTTCAAGTGCCTGTGAAATCAAAAGTCTGAAGTGTTTTGGATATCAGTATCAACGTTGAAAAAATTGTTTTGAAGATATTCTTTTTTATTTTATTATGTTAGGTTATCCATCCTGTACTAGTTTTATGTTTGTCCAATTAAATGCCCTTTAGAATATCTATCCCATCTATCCATCTAGGAACATCTGTAGTCCAACCAGGGACTGTGGAGGCCAAGAGTGACCGTTGTATTTATTCCCATATTGTAAGACCATAGTAGGACCTCCTCCATCACACGCACATTCACTACGGGCAATTTGGGAACGCCAATTAGCCTAATCTGCATGTCTTTGGGAGGAAACCGGAGAACCCAGAGGAAACCCACCAAGCACAGGGAGAACATTCAAACTCTCTTTAAAGAATGATAAAGTAAAGAATAATATAAACATTTCATGCATAAGCGCGCGCACACACACACACACACATCATAACACATAATATATAGGCAACACATATCAGCTTATTATGATACACCTTCTAATTCAATGTTTTTTTTTTTTTTTTTATTTAATTTAACTAAATTCTAGAACAATTCTTGATTTTTTTCAAAAATATGAAATTAACATATACTGTATGGCATTAAAGAGCTGTTATCTCAATATCAACTGTTCAAAAGAGATTATTGTATATTTTAGACACCTTTATCATTGATTTACAGCATAGAAAAATATAAAATTCAGAAAAGACAACGGAGTTGGAAACTTTTTGAACCTGAATTGAACAGACATTTTACCGAGGTGCTGGAAGTCTCACATTAAATGAACACCATTTATTCTGACTGATGGCTAACTCCCCAGTGCACTACTGTTAATTAGCAGATGCTACCACGACTTTAGTAGTGCCTAATGAAAACTTAGCTAATTAACGTCATTATAAGTACTGTGCATGTCTTTCTTTACTAATGATACATACAGATTTGCAGGGGATTTCTCAAACCTACAACCATGGAGAAGACCTTGTGATGCAATACTACTCTACTGTACATTTCAGTTCTTCCTCTTGGGCCAAGCTGTCGGTCCTCTCCTACAGTACATCAGCATTGATGCACTCGTAATCACTACGACCTACTGAACCAGTACACTTGTGTTTTTCTGAGAAAAATAAATACGTAAATAAAATACTGTATTTATGCTACATTGTGCAGCCTGGGCCCATAATCTCAGCAGTACACGGCCATAATTCAGCCAGTAGTTCTTTCGCAGCAGGGCCCATCTACATTTTATTAATAAATAAATCTGCCTGTCTGCATCTGGTCTTCGATGGACACAGTTGGATACTTAGATTTTCTATAAATTTTATAAAATAAATAAATAAATAAATAAAGGTTGTGGACCAAACCTGTTGTCCATGGTACCCAATCATACACTACAGATGTGAGAGTAGATAGAACACCTGGATCATTAATTGTAGGAATGCATGCAGTATGATATGTAAACAAATACATAATTAAGCATATAGCAATTCAATATTACGTAAAAAGTATACTCTTCGTTTTAAACATCTATTTCAATATAAAATGCATCCTGATCCATCGGCTATACTGTACATTCGAACAATTTGCACAGAACATGGTTTGCTGAAGATGTACTGCCAACATACAGCAGACTGTCAACAGGTAAATATTTTTCTTATTTACAGTACTAACCACTCTGGTGTTATTTACATGTTTGCATTGACTGAGTGATGTACTACCGACTCAAACACGAGGCGTTACCGTGAACTGATACAAGACAATCCCAAAACATCGTAAACTGACAGACGGTCTGTTGCCACCAGACTCTATGGGTTGCAGATGGACCACACTAAAGGATGATGGCAGTGATATTACAGCACATTATGGGCATGTTAAATGCATCTGGATGAATACCCCAGGCAACTGCTTAAGGACTATGCTAAAGACTGTCATGAAAACATATTTGTTATTAACACACATAACTGCTTTATTTCTAGAGCAGAAATGCCTGCATGGTGGCACGGTGCTATAGTGGTCAGCACAGTGGCCTCAGACATCCAGTCATGGGCCCGATTCCTGCCTCAGGGTCTGTGTGCATGGAGTCTGAAATGTTCTTGCTGGGTTTCATCCGGGTCCTCCAGGTTCTTCCCACAGGGCAAAGACATGGAGATGACACTAAATAGCATTTCCAAATTCCCGTAGTGTGTGTGTGAGTATGAGAGAGCTTGCGTGCCCTGTGATGTATTGACAACTCATCCAGTGTGTACCCTGCCCAATGCCCGAGTCCCCCGAGTGAAGCTCCAGGCCTTGTGCAACCCTGTACAGAATAAGTGGTATAAAGAATGAGTGAGTGTGTTATACTTCAAGGCAATGAACAGAAGGCCATGTGGTGTCAGTCGCTAAAACCTACTGTACACAAACTGCAGGCACTAAAATAATAGATTAAGAGAACAAGATAAAACTCAAAGCCTATTCATGGAGTAACTCATTTAAGAACATCAAATAATAAAGTAATGGAGCTGGTCCTTCAGAGCCCTTTCCTTTATTGCTCTCATAGAGAAAGAAAAATTGATCTGTTGATTTACACTCACTAAAGCCCCTGGTGTAATTTCTCCACTGATGAAAAAGGAATTTACTTGAAAACTGTAAAAAAATAAATTGCATTTTGTTTTCTTAAACTTGTTTATTATTAAAAGCTATTGCTTTGCTCTTAGATTTTCTTTCTAACTTAATCACTTCTCACTCACTAGCAAGGATTTCCCTTCCTGCTGCTCATACAACACGATAGGGTGACATAACACACTCGGAGGAAGGAAAGCGCTACTCGCCCACTTCTGCATGCATTAGCTCACAGATGCCCGCATCTCACTAGTGTCGCTGTGATCGACAGAGGAAAGAGAATAATTCATCTATTCCACACAGACAGCAGGGCCATTTATGTTTTCTTGGATATCTCCATTGATCTCTGAGCAACAGGGCGAATCCATTTCTTTTGCACCACTGGGAGCCGTATTATTAAAGCCGTTGTTTATTTAAAAGCAGACATTCTGCTTTAATTACTGCAAAGCTTTAAGTATTCCAGCTCTTACACTACATTAATCATTCTGACCTCAAGGCAGAGCTGTCTAATGCAAGCCTTCAAATATTAAAATGTACTACACAGGCTGAAGCTTGTACAGGTTTTTCCTGAAATGGTAATTATTCCCACGTACTGTATAGCCGTCTGCCTAACATCAGCCCCAAGGACGGCGATGCTACGAGCACCGCAGGCAACGGATACGACTACGACAAATGCCAAGGAGACTCGAGTGTGCACGGCTCGCTGGGGGGAACATAAAAAGCCTGCTGGAAGGGGAGACAGAGAACATCTGTGCGCCACTATAAAAGAGATACCGTGCCCTACCGTGTCCCTCTACTCTGTCATCACAAATTCCCTTGAAGAAGCTGAACCTCCAGATCTCTACTTAAAAATATAATATATATATATATATATATATATATATATATATATATAAAAACATACCATGCTTGTATTTTTTTTTTCAGACAAATTGAAGAAACTGCTGAGTGTAATTGATCCCATACTTACTGATTTCACATCACATGCTGGTAGAAAACATATCATGTTATATCTACCTCATATACACAACTGCTCGCTCAACACTCCCGAAACACACTTGGCATTTAATAGCACGGGAGAATAATAACTCAAATATTAACAATGCATGCTGCTAAAGCATAAACAAAGCACAAACACAATAGCATTCACACAGTCAGGCTTCACTTATATTGTGAATCTCTAAATGCTATTCTTTTGGGCTTGTAGTGCACTATGCAGTTTGCCGCTGTTATTGGACAAGTAGTGAATATGGAGCGATTTAGGATTTGGCCTAGGTGTAGTGGATCAAGGATCAAGCCAACTTATTAATAATAAACATAATAATAATAATAATAATAATATCATCTTGGAATTGTCTTTGCTTACACAAGTGCATTTTCACAATTTCCTAGGTCTATGCTGTATGAACACACACTGCACCAACTGCTTAACACCTTAAATCTTAACAAAAAAATCCCATTTCCAATGGCTTGAAAGCAGATAAATTTTTTTTTAAAAAAACACCAGGAACACCTCAGGGATGCAGCTGTCATTCACCAGCCGCGGCTTTATACGTTCATGTTAAGAAACAGTCGTGGCCTAAAAGCAACACCCACGTGTGTGAATGCAGCTCATGTGTAATAACTACTATTGTAATCCAGATTCACCTAAACCATCAGTGACAATACGGGGAGAGAAAAAAAAAAAACAGACGGCCCTGGCAGCGCCACTATTTCCAACAGGCTCACAATTACATGCTCCATCAACCAATAGTAATGTGTTACCTGGTAGGTGTCCCACAGTCGGATGGTGCAACGCAGAGGAAGCTCTCTCATCAGCAGGTTGTTCATCCAGCGGAAGGCGAACTGCAAGTATTCCACCTCATAATGCTGCATGTGCCGATGGACTGTCTCTAAACGGAACAAAACATACACGCGTGTTAATATTGCTGCAAACGTGATGACGTTCAAAGACATAACGCATATATTAGGTAGCGTAGATCAGGTTTCATTTACTAATCACAATATTTATGTTTCCATAGTAACAACAGATTTGTATGGTGGACACATAAAACAACAGGTTAAAAATACATGTAAATGCTGATATCGAAAAGGCTTTGCACTTCGCGTTTTACGTCGTGTTACATAACACCATGTTCCTATCAAAGCCTCCCTCCGATTTTATTCCCAATTAACTCATGTCAAATGAATATCTACTGAATAACAAACATCTTTCGCACAGAGGAGTCACTCTAATTAAATTACATCATGCCACTAAGGCTTATTAATTAACAGAACTCTACAATTCCAGGAAAAAATAAATAAGAACATATTTGAATTATATTATATATATTTGAAATATATTAATAATATTATATATTGGTCATTGAGGCGTTTTGTTATGTTTAATGGTAGTTAGTTTAATGTTTCTACTGTTAACTTTAATGTTTCTTCTGTTTTTTTTTAACTATGTTATTATACATTAACGGGAAAGTAATATAAAATGCTGTTGTGCTGAATATCAGCACAGCTGTGATGCGGTCGTAGGCGCATGTTGAGTGCTACAGGCATCCCAGCTGTGCTGATATTCAGTACAACAGCACAACCTCGGTTGTGATATTACATTTATACAACAGTTCCACAAACAACTGATTATAATTAGTTTTTATTATTTAAACGGTGATCTTTCTCCACCTACACAAACATTTCGGTGACTGGCAAAGCTATAACTAACCGCGACTGGTGAAGCTGGAGACCAACACATACGTAGCTCCCGACAGTTAATGTGATTAACAAGGGTAAAAGCTGCTCTAAATTCTATGCCAAAGGGTGAAGAGAGTAAACCATAGAGGTGGTGGACAGTCCTGAGAAACTCACAAAATGTATTTTAACATTTGCACTTATTCTGGTTTAGAATATCAACTTCCAGGTTTCAAGGGTTGAATCCCAAATAACATTAAATGAAAAGCTAGTGTGCTATGTAAAGTGTATACTCCCTTGCTCCACACATCAAGTAGTGTCCTTGATTATGGGTTAGAGAGGGATTTGGGACTTAGCTTTATTGCTCACGTTAGCTGTACAAAGAACAACACGGACGATTCAGGCAATCCAGAGCAAATTAAAAGAAATTACTAAGGAGAACATTTTTTTTTAAGATGCCATAACGTTATCAGATGTGTTTTTTTTTTTTTTGTTGCAAGTGCTTGTATGTATCTGGTTTTTCGACATGCAGCTGCTCTTTTCTCTTTCCTGTGACTAGTGCAATCAGTGATCGTTAAAACATGTGGCACAGAGTGAGACATATAGTTTAACGTCACTGTGCTAATGTGCTCTATTATCAGCACTTTTGGAACGCCTTTCGTCCAATCAGATTACTCGGTCAGAACTAACTTTTGTACCGTACGCAGGAGCATTTCTATCTACTGTACATTAAACACTCTTTCACTGCGCAGCATCATATCCTGAGCGCGGTCTGGACTAGTCATAAGCGCCACATGTACCAGCCATAGCGATTAGATGCACATGCACGCTCACACTCGTACGCCTCCTCCCAGTGACACGGACAACAGCGGTGTGTGATTTCACACCTGCTTTCACAGAGTCATTTAGACTTTCAAGCACTTCACATAAACAACTCATTCTCATTAGCGCTGCATATAGACTCGGGGAAAATTACAGAGAAGACAGCAAATGTGCGCGCACGCACACACAAACACTCTCACACACACACTCACACACACACACACACACACACACACACACACACACACACACACACACACACACACACACACACTCAATCACTTACTCACCTGTCTGCTATTACTGCTATATATAAAATGCTGGCAATGATTCAGTCAACATTTTTAAATTTACTGAAATAAACTGATCTTAAGGAAAAAAAACTTTAGTCTACAAGCAAAGAAAGAATTGATCATTTTTAGTTGCTTTGCAACACATAAAGAAACTACCAAACCATTGCTTTTTTTTTCCTGTTTCCACAGAGCACATGTGTGCAGAAGCATAAATGCCCAGCATTAAAGAATTCAAGAAACGTAGCCGGAGTCCATAGTAAAGGTCAGAACTCAGGCAGACAGGGTTACACGGGAAAAATCCATACCCGCATAGAACAAGAAACAAGGGCAGGGTCAAACACAACTAGACATGACTAACGCTGAATACAGAGCTGCTCGCAATGGTGCAATGAGACTTCACAAAGAGATCCAGAAGGTATGGATGAAGAGAAAACACAAAACAGGTGAATACACTCAAGTCGGGGAAAAAAGGAAAAGAAATATGACAACACAGTAGAAACTAACACAAAACTACATATCTAATCATGACAAAGGGTATACTTTGCACTCTTCTAAAACTATAAAGAAAGTAATAATAAGGGATTAATGATAATTAAACAAATTACTCAATCATTTGGATAACTGATACATTTGGAGGTGAGTAGGGGTGGGGGTACTATGTATGTGACGCACTTTTAACACATAACTTGTTGGCCCCTGGGCCCAAATATATAAACAGCCTGGAAATTCAAGATGGCGCCGGTGAGGTCGGCTGCCGTCACGACTGCTCCGACCCCCTTTTCTTTGTTTTTGTTTTTTAAGTT
>JAQMYJ010000004.1:14036680-14069630 GCA_030014305.1 Clarias laeviceps
TTGGGCTGTGGACAATGTGAAACATGTATTGTTCTCTGATGAGTCCACCTTCACTGTCTTTCCCACATCCGGGAGAGAGAGAGAAAGAAACTGACTTGAGCAGAGAGAACACATGTAACTAAAAACACGCATGTGAAGAAAAATCCCTTTCACTTTTACAAATGTAAGTGTAAAAGAGCACACAATCGAGATTTCAAGAGGCTAATGAAGATGCATTAGGACACAAAAATGAAAGGACAGCCATCCCTCTAAGAATCTATTTAGGATCTCATCGGCCAAGCTCAAGGTCTGAAAATGGCCTTGGTGTGTGTATTAAAAAAAAATTTGTGCAACAAGACAAAGAGTACTCATACAGCTGAAGGAAATAACACAAAGCAAAAAAGGTAATTTTCAGACTGTCTAAAAGAGTCTATGACCATAATGTTTGCAATACAGATCTCTCTCCTTCTCTCACACACACACACACACACACACACACACACACACACACACATACACACACAATTCCAGTTGGGGGTGGACACACGGAGGTCAGAGATCACAGAAAGACAAGTGAGGTGCTCGGCATGTTTCTGCTGAGCAGTGGACTTCCGTGTGACTTCTGCTCCCTGCCATCCATCCCATAATTACATCTGCACTGGCCTGCTGCTTTCAGACCACTAGCACTCACTAATAAATATACTGCACTGCAGCCTGGCTCTCCCAGCACGCCTGCTCTACATCTGGACAACCCGAGCACTGGAACGGCACCTGCGCAAGCTCTTCAGTCTATAATGCTTCATCAGATGTAATTCGATCTAAAGGTGCATGCTTTTTAACGCAAACCACAGCAGAAGCTTTCTCCCCTACTTCCAGTGAGACGTAAATACACGGTCATGAAGTCGAGGCTGTGAACTTAGAGCTAAAAAATGATTTGTAAAAATGTCAGGATGGAATGGATAAAGTACGATAGACAGCATGAGGATGAGTGAAAGCTACACTCACGCAGGTAGAAAGGCATAGAGTTTAAAGAGTAGTGCATGGATTCTTGGGAAAAGGTGTGAAAATGCTCTATATGGTACAAAAAGTACAAGTTTTGCTGAAGGAAGTTTCAATCGGATTCTACCATTTTTACATTTAGTGGCGAAGAAAAAAGATTACAGTCTATTGTAATTCCACTTAGACACACAATGATCTTCTAAAAGTAACTACACTGAACTGAACTGTACTTACTGATTTCAAATGCCTTTTCAAAGGACTACATGTTCTCAGTAGAAAATGTGTATTCACCTTAATCAGAAACATCACTGCTTCATATCTTCTGTCTAACTCAAAATTTACTACCTCCAACTTGGGGGAGGGGCTAAAAAATCCTACTTGGGTGCCTGAGTTTCGTGTTCCGAGTTCCTTTTTCCTCAAATTTGCCCACGGTGTCAAAACTACCGCTATTTGGTTGGCTGGACATAATATTATTGTGCTTGACTGGCCAGACAAGTCGCCTCACCTGAAACTCCTAGAAAAAAAATTGGGGTATTGTGAGGAGGAAGATGAGAACCACCTGACATAACAATATAAACAAGATGAAGGCTGCTATCAAAGCAACCTGGTCTTCAATAACGCCACAAGCTGATCGCTTTAATGCCCTGCCTCATTGAGGCAATAATTCATGCTAAAGGAGCTCTTTCTGTTTCACCCAAATGAGGATGGGTTCCCTGTTGACTCTGGTTCCCCTCAAGGTTTCTTCCTATTGCCATCTCAGGGAGTTTTTCCTTGCCACTGTCGCCTCGGCTTGCTCATCAGGGACTATCTGACCATTTTGATTCACACACATTCACATTCCATACAAACTTAAGTAATTCTTTTGATTGTGTAAAGCTGCGTTGTGACAATGACAATTATTAAAAGCACTATACAAATAAAATTGAATTGAATTGAATTGACCAAGTACCAGGTACTATTCAGAAGCTGGACATTTCTGTATTGTAAATCCTTCTCTGATTTTTTTAAGCTAATATTGAAATACTTTAATATACTAGATTTTGGGTTGGTAATGAAAAACAAACATGGATGGACATATGAGATTATTCCACTTTGTAGCTCACATCACACTAAGGTTGGGGGGAAAAAAGAGGTTCTTTTAAGTTATAGCTTGTCATGCTTGAGGTAAGCTAAATGTACCATAATCATACTGTATGTGGTTATAAAATACTGATTAATTACTGTTTAACCGTACATCCGTACTGAATCACAGATTAACTCACGGTCATAAGTTCTCTTGGCTAATTTTATTATGTCAAAAAAATTGTCATCCTTATCCAGTGTGTATGACCGCACGGTGTGATTAAAGACTGACACGGTCTACGTGAGAGATTCACACTTACAGTATCAAGCAAGGTGTTAAGACATCTTTAAGCAGCCTGACTGTTTTTATAGGCGCTCCTTTTAAATAGGGCATTGTTGAAGAAAGCCTAGGCAAGATCGTCACTAGAAATAAGATAAATAAATAAAAAACTTTCTCCATGTAATGAAATGAATGTACTGTACTAGAGAGGCCAAAACTTGGTTAGCAAGCGCAAAAAAAGAAAGAAAAAAAACTCAATGTGGCTCAAAACTATATTTTGGCTGCTTTCCAGATTACTGATAGGGTTTTGTTCAGGCTTCCAAACTTATACAAAAGTCAGTGAGAAGATACAATAATGGGGAAAAAGAAAAAGAAAAGGGGCTTAAAAAGGCAACTCATGGAGAATTAAAGTTCAGTTTTGTCACTGTATCATGTGAAAATACCAACTACTAACTAATCTGAAATACCTTTAATACACTCAATAACTGGTACATACGAAAACAATGCATGTTTAAATATTTTGGATCGCGATGATCAATCATGATCATGTCAAATAATAACTGCATATGAAAAAGATAAGAATAAAGAAACACAAAAACAGGGATGAGCACCAGGAGGACTGAAGCCCACAGGCAAGTACAGAAGTTTAGCTGAAAGCTGTCAGCAGACTTCAATCTGACAAACAGCTGGTCCGATGGTTCTGAGCACTCCACCGTGTAATTTTGAAGAATGTAAACAAAAAAAAAATGCACAATCACTTCAGGCATGCATGAGTGTTCACTGCATGCTAAATTTGTGTTGAACAAAGAAAAAGGAAAATGAGCATAAAGAATAAGAAGCAGCAGCAACCCAAATAAAAACAAAAGCAGCATTAGAAGAAAAACATGACCATGGTAAAGTTAAAACAAATAAAAATAGGAATTTTCATTGTGACATGTTAAATTATTGTTAGTCCTTCAGCTGCTCCTGTCGAGGGGTTGGCACTGAGGACCGTCCGATCTACACAACAACTTGGCGCAGGTTTTACATTGGATGCCCTTCCCTTCCTGATGCCATTTTATCCGGGCTTAGGAAAGGCAATGCATCCATTCGCTGGGGTTTGGGTATAAACTTTTAAACAGTATGCTGTTTATTTAAATATTACTAAAGCTAGAGAAAAGAGATCCAACCGAACCAAACCTAGCTTTGAGTGGACACATGGTGTAGCAGCCTTACACTGATGAGGCACTCATGATTTTTGTGCACTAATTATTATTATTATTTTTTTGTATTTAACTAAGCAATAAGGTAACAGTCTTCCATTGGATAAATACTGCAGTGATTAATATGGTTCTGCTTGCTAATAATTATTGAACTCTAACTGGTGCAGTGATTAGTTTCTCATTTCTTAAACAACCATGTGAATAGACATATACTATGGTCGTGTCAAAGATTTTACTCTGTTTCAGAACGTTCAATTAATTGTCCTGCATCAGGCAAAGAAAACAACTAGGGAGATTATTGAAACTACTAAAATTGGGTTAAGAACTGTAAAACACATTATTAAAGCCTGAAAGCAACCATCATCGAGACTGAACTGTGTAGCCTTGAGAATACCACTTATCAGTTAGTCGAAAAAAAACGACTAAAGAACGGACTATGGAGCATTGAGAAAAAGGTCATGTATGTTGTAATGGGTGCATCCTATAAAGAAGAGAGACGGATGAAGTGATGCACCCATCATGCCTAGTACATACCGTATAAGCCTGTGGGGATATTGTTATGATCTGGAGCTGCTTCTGTTGGTCAGGTCTAGGTTCAGCAACGTTATGCGCCCAGAAATTTAGTCAGCTGACAACCTGAATATACTGAATAACCAGGTTTCCTTGATGGCATGGGCATATTCCAAGGAGACAATGCCAGCATTCATCAGGCTCAGATTGTGAAAGAGCGATTCAGGGAGCATGTGACATCATTTCCACATATGGAAATGGCACTGTGGCCACCACAGAATCCAGACCTAAACCTCATTGAGAAATTATTGCGACACTGGATGGAAATAAATGGTGTGACATTACATAAGATTAGTAGAACATTGCAACAGCTGCAAATTTTGCTTTTAACTTTTATTCCAGGTTTCCCCCACGGCTGCATTCAGACACTTCTTTTAAGAACTCTTCGAACATGGAGCGGTTGAGACATGTGCCTGAGACACTGGCTTGTACAGCAACATCACAGAAAATGTACAGTATATGAGGTCTGTTGCCTCGCTATACCATCAGTGACATCCTCCTACAGGATTTCCCTCGCAGTAGCAAAAAAGTTGCCTGGGAGTCAATAAGACAGAGGTCGCATTGTCACTTATCAGATACATATCTGATTTCTGCACCGCTTCTGAATGTGGCCCAAATTAGAAGTATGTCAGATTCAGTGTACTGTTTGCTGTTCACACTGCCATGAAAGCAATATATGAAAACTTATCAGATTTTAGCCTGCTGTAAGTGTGTAGACTTAAGTCTTGTTCAGATTGCAGGAAAATCCCATTTCTGTCACAAATCTACGGTGGCCGTGAAGTGCAAAACAAATTAACAACAAAACAAAATAAATTAAAAAACAAAATAACAAAACCAAAAACAAAATAACAAAACCCAAAACTAATTTGTTATTTTGTTTTGGTTTTTAGTATTTTGTTTTCCGTTTTGTTAATTTGTATTGCACTTCTCGGCCAGTCAGATACGAACCGGAAAAGGTAGTTATAGTTTGCGAATGAAATTCTTACCGCTGATTGGACGAGACATCTGTCACTCGTTTGTTTTTAAATTAGTTATTTTGTTTTCCATTTTGTTAATTTGGTTTTAAATTTGTTACTTTGTTTTCAGTTTTGTTAATTTGATTTGCACTTCAGGGCCACCATACAAATCTGATCTTTAGGACTAATTTGAATGTGACTTTGATCAGACTTGCAACCCAAATCTCACACATTGTTGATCTAACTGCATTGACTGCTGTGGTAATGACGGCATGTCTGTCTGAACCCCACTCTCACAAGCAGTGCCGTATTTCCTCATACATCACCCGGTCTCTGTACATTTTCTCTAGCTTTGCTAGTGTTGTTGCATCCTCCCAAAATACTACTGTATCAGACATTTCACTTCATCCTTTGTCCAGGGAATGATGTTCTCCATTTACATTTTTCAACCATGGATGCAGAGCGACTTTATATAACCATTATATATTTGAGCAGATGGGGGTCGTATATATCTGAGCAGTTGAGGGTCGAGGGCCTTGCTCAAGGGCCCAACACGGACAACTTGGTGGGCGTGGGATTTGAACCTGGGACCTTCCGTAGTCCAATCCCTTAACCACTGAGCTACCCCTGCCTAAACTAATCTGCATGTCTTTGGACTGTGGGAGGAAACCAGAGTACCCAGATGAAACCCACCAAACATTCAAATTCCATCCACACAGAGGCGAGAATGAACCTGGCTGGAAATTAAACCTGGACCCTGGGGGTGCAAGGCCACAGTTCTAACCACTAAGCCACCGCACCACCATAAGTTAAGACCACATACTGTACCCATACCACATAATCTTGCAGACTTAAACTTCTGCCTTTGCGTCGCTTTGCAATCATGTGACATCATGGACAGTGTGAAACCTCTGAGTGTGGTTCAAATTGGATTTGAAAAAAAATAAAATAAAAAAAAATTCAATGTGAAAGCAATCTGATTCCAAACTGGTTATGCTAAGAATCGGATTTGGGCTAGGAGTGTGAACAAGACCTTAGATGATCCAGTTTTAGGTCTCGGGAGCTTGAGCAGGATAATCTTCTATATTTGCTGACTTTTAACTAAGATTAGTTGGAGGTCCACAATTGTACAGTAGTATAGTTTTTTATTTAAAGTTAGTGTATATTTGCAAATCTCCACTATGAGCAGCTGATACTCTATAGACAGTTAGACGGTCTATAACACTCCTCTCAGTGGTTTACATTTCCCTCTTAGTATTTAAACAAAAGCATTTAATCAAGTTCAAAATCAACACACAGCAGCTGCTAAGGATCCACCTGCCAGAAGGTTCAATTGTTTAAAAAAAAAAAGGAAATAAACGAATTTTTAAAAAACGATAAAAAGGTTAAACACACAAGCTTGATCCCTCATCAACTTGAACCCGTTCTATTAGCGTGACACACCACTTGTGTGAGCAGGCAGAACATATCCAAATGAATGTACTCATGATCAAGTGTGAGAGACTCTTGCTCAGTCCTCGTTGCAGAGATCCCACTTAATTTCTCACGACGCTTAAAATGTTAATGCGTACTCCTAAGCAACATTAACAAACTTCAGCCTCATATGAATAAAGCAAAACCATGCTGTGCCTTCATTTCCATAAATTTACCTTTAGCAATCTACATGCTGATGAACTCTGGCGTATTCATGCAAAACAGAGGAGATAAGGAAGAAAAAAAAGAAAAAAAAAACAATGTGAAAATTCAGAGGGGGGTGTCTCGTAGAAGCTGTTTGCAGTGCTTGTGGGCTCTCATCAACTGCTTCTCATTATAAGACACTCTTGATTATGATAAAATCATGCAATTTTAGACGAATATTTGGATTTCTAAAACGAGGAAGAAGGGTAATAGTTCGTGGAAGAAATACTATGCAGCAGGCCGAATCTGTTCAACTTTATTACTTAAGGGAAAATAAGGAACGCAAAGTAAATGAAAGGAAAAGGAAGATGTAGTGGGAGAAGACAGAGAGAAGGAAGGAAAATTAAAGTCAGGGTCAGAGGGGAAGTACAGTATAGTGAATCCTAGTGAAAACTGGGTATAATGTGGGAAAAGTTTAAAATGGTATTTGATAAAATTTTGCAAAAAGGTATTTGTGATGAAAGTTAAAGAACTGGTGCACTTGGCTGTGTTTTAAGGCACGTGCAGTCAATAAGTAAATGTCTCACGTCTATATCGCTTTTATCCTGTATACAGGGTCGCGGAGGGAGGGGTGTCTGGAGCCCATCCCAGGAGACTTAGACACTTACACACACTCACTACAGGCATTTTGAGAACGCCAATTAACCTAATTTGCATGTCTTTGGACTGTGGGAGGAAACCGGAGTACCCAGAGGAAACCTCCCAAGCATGGGTAGAACATGCAAACTCATGCACACAGAGGCGGGATTGAACTTGACCGGGAATCGAACCTGGACCCCGACAGTGCTAACCACTACACCACCGTGCTATATGTTAATGTGCTCCTGTTTTTTTCACCAAAAGTTAAAGATTTCCCCACTGTACCTCATGCTTACTGATTCCCTATATAAGAGAAACATAGATGCACTCCCAAACATACACAAACACACATGATTGTAACATTTAATGAGATATGACATCACCAATGTGACAGAGACAGCCCTGACTTTTTTGTATTAGATGTTGAGTTCAATGGAAAACTTCATAAGCGACCAGCTCATCTGTCCCAATTGTGAGCAGTTTACACGTACACAGAATTCTGACAAGGTAAGCACATTGCAGAGAACAGAGGGGTAAAAAAAATAAAAAAATAAAAAATCCAACAAACGCTTACTGCCTGCTGTCAGGAACATTAATGTCTCTCTGTGAGCAGAAAGCTGAAGTGTAAATGTGAAATCTTTTAATATTTAAGCAGATAATTGTGTTCTTGGAAAAAAAACTGGTCTCACCTTTATTAAAAGCCTCTTTAAACCGAAACAAAAAACATTTCCCGAGAAGGAGAGAAGTGACTTTGTCATCTGCTGTCCTCGCTGTGCTGAAGGTGACTGCCTGTTTGATTCATTGTCCTTATTTATCCAGTGGTGTGCTAACCCTCATATGTAGTGATTTTAATTGGAGCTGCGTTTTCATTTCCACGCCCGCCCGACAGTTAAAGGCGCTGAAAGATGACAGCGGCTGCTGGACAGCAATGAATCCACGGCTTATCAGGAGCACGGAGCGTGGACATCGATCGTGCTGCACTCGCCGGCTAGTGAGGGTCTGGTCATCCTGCCAGAGCTCAGTGCATGATGGGAGGAGAGGGATACAGCAGAGGCAATCTCACTTTAAGAGCAAGGTACACGCTTGGAGGGTTAGGACAAGAGACGGGGCAAAAGTACACTAATCCTGTAAGTGAGTAAAAGTAGAGCTTCCCTAGGGCAAATATTACTCGAGTAAAAGTAGAAGTCGTCCATTTACATGTGTACTCACCTTCATATTTACATAGGTAGCAAAAGTAGCGTTTATCAGAGTAAAAACATCTCTCTCTCTCTCTGGCATGTCTCGGAGGAATGGCAGGTCTCGCAATTCTGTATCATAGTTAGAAGATGGCTTCAAATAATACACAACACAGTAGTTAATAATGCAACACCATACAGTGGAACCTTGGCATACGAACTAGTTCGTATGTTGAAAATGCTTCGTAAGCCCATGCAAATTTCTTGCAAAATTTAAATTCTTAAGGCAGAAATTCGTAAGGGTGGGCATTCGTATGCCAAGGTTCCACTGTATTGTGTTGCATTATTAACTATTACTATTACTAATTATTTGAAGCCACCTGCTGACTATTTTCAACATTTTCAACATACGAACTAACCAACCGAACCGAGCATCCCGCCAAGTTGCACGTATGTCCGGGAGCCGTTCAAAACTTGTTTGCGTAATTGGAACGCCAAAAATAAAGTAAGTTCAGTTCAGCAAAAGCTTTTCAAAAGATTAAACCCACGATACCAACTTTGCCTTCGGCATGCATTCAAAAGTGTTTTTTCACAAGGTTCTTGTTTTTATAATACTGGTAATACTTTTGGGTGGCTGGAATGGATTATCTGCATTTACAGTAAGTTATTCGCATTAAGAACTAACCTCCAGAACGAATTTAAGTTTGTATGCAAGGTTCCATGGTACTGTTAAGTAAAAGTGCAGATACCTTTGAGCAGAGTTAGTGCAATGTACATAAGTACAGTTACTAAGTTTACCAGGAAGAGGAATGTAGAAGAGGAATTTAAAAAAGTGTAATTATGATGCGTAATACGCTAACACTTACTGTATGCTAACACTACGCAAGCCAATCCATTCTACTTTGTATTTAGGAATAAACAAAGTTAAGGTTACATGCCAATATTAAAGCTTCATATTTAATGTTACACATTTAATGCCTGGGCTTCCACACCATCTAACTCACACTGCCTACATCTTTTGTCTTAATAATCTCGGTGCCGGCCCATGAAGGTCACATCCAGCTGAGCTCTCCATCTCTCATTTGCTGCGTTTCAGAGGCTTCACTCATGAGCGAGAGGCTAAACTCGTAAACCTAGACACAGATTCACACATTCATAGGGATGGACACAGTCAAGTATTTTAGTACCAGAAGGTTTAAAGCTGAAATAAAATGATCCCCTTATCCTGAATATCACTCGAGATATCCTTCACCTGACCACTACACTGAAATTCTGTCCAGTGATAATGCTTATTAACTGTTAGTCATTTGTGAAATACTGTAGAAATAGACTTCAAACAGGAAAGAATGTATTGAAGACCTTTTCATTTGATCGTGCTCTGTCCTTGATCCCATTTCAAAACCTTTTTATGTTTTATGGAAACTCACTATAAATATTACAAACACTAGTTCTTGAAATATCGAGCTAAAAAGAATCTCAGGTAGGTGTTTATACAGCGATCAGCCATAAATCTAAAACCTTCTATGTTGGTCCTCCTTGTGCCACCATCGAAGCATGGACTAGTATCTGGCATCTCAGCAAGACATCAAGCAGCAGAACCTTTAAACCTTACGTGGTGAGGTGGTACTGTACTGTAGCTCCACGGATTTGACTTGTTTGAAATGCTCGATCGGATTAGAATCGAACAAACTTGGAGGCCAAGTCAAGACCACGAAGACTTTGTCATGTTCCTCAAACCATTCCTGAACGATGTGGCAGGGCGCATTATCCTGCTGAAGTATGCGGCTGACATTAGGGAATACCGTTGCCGTGTAGGAGTGGTTGTAACAATGTTTAGGTCCCACATGTATGTGGGAGGTGTCAAAGTAAAATCCAGATGAATGCCAGGACTTAAGGTTTCCCAGGAGAATTTTAAAGAAATAAAGGCAAAGTTTATGATAATCCTTAGTCAATTTGTGATGTAAAATTTCTGCCGTGGATGACTCGGACATTTGGAGTTTAAAATGTAAACTGTACCCATAAACCCTGGAAACACAACCTGGACATCTGCTAGCTATAGCTTATCTCCCAAACTAAGAAAACCATGATAGTTTGATATGATCTGTCTATACAGCTAAAGTAAAAAAAGACTAAAAGCGACTATTATTAACATTACTGCTAAATTTTAAAATGATTAATGTAGTCTTTAAATTAACACCATTAATAGAATAAAATAACAAAAACATATTAAAAGTCATGCACGCAAGGATTATTCCAGGCTGAGATCTATATGTTAGGATATTTCAAATTGGATCAGAGCTGTGGGAGTCTGCAGAGGGTAATTCACACCTACGTTTATTACAACTCCTGGGCGAGGGAAGAAATGGAAACTTCACTTTCAATACAACGGGTCGAGTTTGAAAGGCTTATGAAAGAACTCCAGGCGCTTTTGAGGTGCAGGCAGTTCATTAAAACTTAAGATAGAGTCACCGGAAGGAAATTGGCAGCCGGATTAAAATGGCGCACCGGTGAGGAAAAATCGATACGTCTGTTTGAACGGGTGATCTGGTGCGATCTCGCCATCAGCCGTTTCCTGCTTCACGTGTGCGGGAGGGGGTTGGGGGTGAGTGCCAGTCAGACAGGAGATCGTGATGCAGGAGGGAGAAAACGGTATGTACAAGTTATAACGGTGATGTCGATCACTTACTAGAAGAGCTACTGTAGCTCAAACTGCCGAAAAAGTAACACTGGTTCCAACAGAAAGTGTTCAGAACAAACAATGCATCGCTGTTTTGATGGAAAAATGTGGACCTACTCGATATTAGTCAGGTTCTTATAATGTTATGGCAGAATCAGTGTACTGTACATTTTGTTCAGAGAGCGTACTGATGGTTAATTCAAGCACCGCTGCTTCGCTTGGGGGGAAAAAAAAAAAAAAAAAAGATATTTGCATTTTATTGCCTTAATAATGACGCCATGTAGCAGAAAGCCATGACACATTCCACTGGCTCCTTGTTTTAAGTTATGATGTATAGTCTCGAAATGGTACTTGCAAAACGCATACTGTGCAAAACCTGATGAGTCCGCCTGTGGCGACGCACAATAACGATAAGCTTAGTAGTACACAGTGAGCGCCCGGAAAGCCATCTGCCTTATGGTTCCCCTAAGAGACAGCCATCTATACTAAAATACAAGCAATCAATCAGTTTAGGAATAAAAAAGCAGAACGTCCTTCAGTGAAAACTGAATTGCATATGAAAATTTAGACAACATTTATATTATAAATGTATAGCGATAGAACACAAAGCAGAAGATGCTGTTGACTTTTAGGGCACCACAGATGGCATTGATGCATTTACAATACACACAATACAAGTTACCAGCGTCCTGTAAACAAGTGTCTATTTAATAACTTCTCAGTTCCATGATGTAGGAACGGAAATGTTTAAGTAGAATAGGGTTTCTGTATTTTAAAGAGTGCATGGTTATTGTGTAACCACTTCCGGGTGTTCTTGAAAAGGAAAACCAATCAATAGATGCAGTTACATGGATAACATCTGTTTTCTATGTGATTGAAATCATTTTAATTTGAGATTGCACCTCAACTGTTTACATGGCAGATAATCCGATTAGATGCATGTTATCATGCTTAAAGCATTTTATAAGAATATAACATTTCAAAACTGCCTGCAGTGAAGTCCTGTACCCAGAAGGCTCGGGGCACGAGGCAGGACACACTTATTCACACACTATGGGCAATTTGGAAATGCCAATTTTACACAAATTCAATTGATGACCAAGATTGTGTAGTGGGAACAATATTTGTGTTTTTGCTGGTCTTTCTAATTAAGCAGCAAACTTAGAAGCACATACTTTACTGCAACTTTTAAAGAGGAAGAGAGTGCTGGAGAACCTTTACAGCTCATCAGGAACGCTAAACGTCCCTCCAGGAAACTCGACTGATCATTCCGTCCAATTGGGCCAGTCTGTTCCAACAGAGATGTTTACATAAGTATATAATTGCAATTATTCTGATTCTTAAGTGCAATATTAAGGCGGATAATTGTGGGTCTGTGTTACAGTTTTGATGATGGACGTTCTAATCAAGGCACTTATACCAGCGTTTCTCTAGTGCTTGGATACCATCAAGGTAGAAAATTTTCTTGGACTGCCTGCTTCATGTCTGAAAACATTCAAGGAAATTCCTTGGAGCGATGTCTGGACTGTTCCTGTAATGTGTAAGGGGTGTTCATGAATGATTGTGTGTACAATTCTCACAGACAGATGAATCTCTTCCACATTTTAGTGACAAGTTATCCATCGATTTTCAACGATCAGACGTTCCACTTGCTGAACATTGAGGAGAACGACTACAGTGGGCTTGAGCCACCTTGGCCGAGATCATCATTCACGGAGGTACAGCCTTCTTTATGTTGTTTGCACTATTCAAATGTTGTACTGTGTCTAAGTGTTTCATCACTGTACTGTGCTTGAAGTCTTCTGTAAGTGCCAACTGGTTTTACACCTGCATTCACCAGAAAGTCCTGGTTTGACTTGAACGTCCTTCATAGTTTAGTTCAACTCTGGAAAGTCTTTACTGCTTCATGTCTGAACAGGTCATGTCACGAACAAGTTTCACGAACCAAGTTACTGTTATCTCTTACATAATAGCAGCTACAAACAGAAACTCCCTCATCATTTTCTTTTTCATTTATGAATATAATATGATGCAAAAAAAATTTATGTAAATCCTCAAAAGTAAGTTTTCAAAAACTGGCGAAAAAATAAAACAAACAGCATTACGTTTGTAACAAAATGCCGACACCAAAGATTCACTGAAAAATATTAAACTTCATGGTTTAACCTGGTAATTATACATTTTTACATCTTTTCAGTCTAGCTAGAAGCAATAACATACAAATGAAAAGAATAACCAGCATTACTCTCCAAGGTCTGACCAATGAGATCAGTGCTATGCTATAAACTAAAGCAGCATGCACGAACTGTAAATACCGTTAACTATTCATATAGCTAAAGTCAGACGATTCACGTCCACACAGCAGGAAGAAACCTAAATGTCCTACTGTAGTCTCGGGCAGACGTCTAATCACCCTAAAAATGGAGACAAGCTCTATGTATTTAGACTGTAAATATACATATCCTTTACAGATGGAAGAAACATACTCTCTACATGCACTTCAAAGTCTACCTTTCACACTGCAAATGGCTAGCTGCTGCCAATTCTCTCTCCATGTATAATTCAGTGAGGAGGTAAATCTGCACAACGCCTCCATTGTGCGCCAGACGCTCTGTTACAGCAGTATCAGCAGGGGAAAGAGCTACAGAAGAACAGATGACCCTTCCAGAAACAGCGCTCTGAGCAAACACATCCAACTGGTCGAGGGCAAAGCCGAGTGAATCTTTAACCCCGGGAGGGTCAGGATTTCAAACACGGCCTTAAACTCCTTCCAAGCGTGACTCACAGGGGCCACACCGACTCTGACAGGGACTACAGAAACAGACTTTTAATCAGCCGGTTTTATGTGCATTACACGCAGTCTGCTATGCTCTGGGTCACAGTTGCTTCTATGCTAATCACAATAAAAAGAGAGAAGTCAAAAGAACAGGGAGATCTGAAAACTACCGAAGCGCTGATCGTGAACATTCTGGACCGATGCTGATATGGATGTTTAAAAGGTGTCGATTTGTTTGTTTTTTATTACCTCTTCACCGCACCATCTTTGAACAAACACACATTCAAATTGATGAAACAACATTTAATATAACCTTCTTTCACTAGAAAGATACTTTTGTGAGAAATAATACAGTATTTTAGCCTTCTACTGGACTTACGAGGCCCAACAAAAACCTGTATCGCGGTGGCCTGGAGCCTATCACAGGGGACTTAACGGCACAAGGTGGAGGCCTATATTTCTGGATGGGGTGCCAATCCATCGCAGGGCACACACAAACACACACACATGCTCAGTCACGCTGTGGGTAATGTGGGAACGGTAATGAATCTGCATCTTTTCAGAATGTGGGAGGAAACCAAACAAAGCACGCGGAGAACATGCAAACTCCATGTATACAGACCCGAGGTGGGAATCGAACCCGGACCTTGGAGCGACAGCAATTAGAACAACAAAATATAATATTTTTGTGGCTCCTTTTGAAATCACTGGAGCATGCGTCTCCTATACAGAGAAATGCTACTGCACAGATAACATGTTTGCACCCTGTCACTGTTACTTGAGGAATTCTAGCACCACCTATTGGATGTTTCTAGAAACTGCAGCTGGCTGGACTACCGTTGAATCTACAGTATCAGACTGCAAATAACCATCAGCCCCTGGCACTGCTGAACGTTAACATATTAGCCAATCGACAAGATCAACATCGCCCCATATGGATGTACAGACAATAAGAGGGTGCAGAACTACTGCAAAGTGAATATTTTATTCATTCTTATACATTGTGCTGCATGTTTCACGATTTTTCACCTTAATTTAAGGTTCATTTTATTCTCAGCACAACATTGCAATACACAACCGTCACTAACACAAGGTCATTCTTGTGTAACTCATTTGTCAATATCACTGGAATAATGGAAGTCAAAAGGCTTAGTCAATGTTCAAGGCAAGCGAGTGGTTAAGTTTCCACTCACAGCCTGCGTCCAGACCAGAATATATACCAAAAAACCTAATGGAAATTTCTCTCTCTCTATATATATATATATATAAAAAAAAGAAAAACAGCAATTTTAGTGGTTTTGAAGGCCACAGCTAAACCGTTTATACAGTATTTCAAAAAACATTTTATTCACTTGAATAAATTCTGAATATAGTCCAAACCCAGTCTATAAAATTATATCTATCAGGATCCATTTTCTGTTTGTTTTTTTCATGTTGCATTTGCTCTGACATTAACATCAGTTTTACCACAATCAAGGCAAAAACATGATAGCTACAAAATGTTTCACGAAAAAGTGCAACCTGCACTGCAGATGTGGAAGCAGTGTGCAAATTGTGCAATTTACCTGCGTAATCATCACTGCTTTCTGTCAGATCGATTCCGCTCAAGCACCTCTCGAACTAAACCTGAATGTTGTGTACACAATAAACGGATCGGCATGGCAGCATTTCACGGCTTAAGTGTCCTGACAGAAAGGAACAATGTAATAATACAACAATGATGACACCGTAGTGTTCTGGGTGCACTGTGAACGTCCTCATTTCAGAACTGCCTCGAGCTGAGAAGGGCGATGATGAACAAAATCCTATATGACGTGTATGACATCATGCATAAAGAACAATGATTTCCTTATTTCACTATTTCTTGATGGCTTTAACCTGCTTAATCAGCACAAAGTTGGAAAATGGATGGTTTGTTAGAATGTAGTGCAACTGGGAAGTCAGTTAGGCTTTTTCATCTTACTGCATGAAAACACCTGACTGCACTTCCTCTCAGTCCGAGGCCAGGGCCATTAGAAAGTGTGATGTCAGCATCTGAAGCATGCATCTGCAGAGGACCAGCTGTGTGTGAGTGGAACATACTGTAGTAAGGGAAGCAGTTGCAGGATATTTCTGTCCATAGTGTCGCGACATCCCGCTGGTTCCCACAGGCCGTAGCTTCTGTGTGGGGCCTGACCGACACGCTCCACCTTCACCTGACGATATAGAGGCATATGGTGGTGCAGCATGTGGATGTAGTGTGCTTGTACATCAAGGGCTTTAAGCACGAACCATAATCAGAGCTTCATGGCCTTAACAAGCTCAGATAGCCTCAGGCTGTTAGCCCGTGCTTCATAAAAGCAGGTGGAACCACTGCTTATGCACTCGTCTAACGTCCTTGGGGACGGTTGTTTTGTGAAAAACTTTAAAGTTGAGGTGGGGCGGGGTGAATGAAAAAACATGATTGCGTGATTGATTTTCGTCAAACTCTGCTACAGTCCAGAGTGAGATGTGAATCCTGATTAAAAGCGAATACTGGCTGCTGTTACAATGGAGCAATTTGGAAATAACGAGTGACTAAATCCACTCGCCTTATTAAGTCCAAAAGCCGAAACAACTCCGCTGAGAAACAGATACCCGGTCTCAACCTTGACAAAGTGTGCTTTGTGCTGCAGAGGCATCACACAAAGCGCTCGACATCGCCTGGAGCAAGAACGGAAGGATGGACGATGGGATGAACGGAAGGAGAGCTGGAGGAAAAAAAAAAAAAAAAAAAAGAGGAAAGAACGCTTACGGGCAACAGCTACATGGGAAAGTGCTTTTTGACCTCACTCCATTAACTTCTCTAGGAATGTCTACGGTTCTGCGGGAATGCCAGACCCACAAGGAACGGATCCTTCCCGGAGCGGGTCGGAGCGAACCAGAGCTGCTGGAATTTTCTCTGGAGTGAACGTAGTTGATATGTAAGGTAGCACTTCTCTGACTCACAGGACTAAATCAAGTGAAATGATTATCTGATGAGGACCAGAAATCCCCATCCAATTTGACTCAGTCAAATTAGATTTGATAAGGGAGATCAAATAAAGCGGCTAAAGGAAAGATGGGGAAAATAATGGGAGTGTTGACAACTGAACTTCAGCGCTGTTGCCCTCGAAAAAGCCTGGTGAGGGAATAACGGTTTGAAGCCCCTAAAAAGTGAAAACAGGAACTTGTTTTGCAGATGTTCCATAAAACTAACAGAAACTACTGTAAAAACAGCTTTAACCTACTGTATATGAGGTGTGGTTTAACAATAAATTATAAATGAACTTAATTTAAGATAAGAGGAAAAAAAGAGGACATGAGTAAGAGTAAAGAAAAAACTTATTAATAATAATAATAATAAAAATAATAAAAATAATAAGATGGTATCTCACACCAGCATGTCACTGTTCCTATAACTGCATGCACCAGGGTGTGTTAAAACATCTGTCCATACACTAGGCCCAGCTTTGAAACGATTTAATGAAAAAGTGACTCTCGCCCTAGATGAAAATCCTTCTGCAATACAGCAGTTGGACATTTACAATAGCATTTCATGGTTTAACAACAACAGTGCTGCCGTATCACGCAAGGCATTCATGAGTTTCAACAGACCATGTCCCCAGACTAAGTCAAGCAAGTGTGGTAAACCTCCCATAAGCAGAATTACAACACTGTGCAGACCGGACCTCTGGGCTAACAGACTTGTAAAGTAAAGTAGGCCTGAACAGAATTCATGTCTGTTTGAAACTGAAACCAGTAGCAACCAATGTACAGTATGAGGATGAGAAAAAAATCTATTTTATTTAACTTTTAGAAAAGACAAATCCAGTGGAACCTTGGATTGCGAGTGTTTTGAAAGACTAGCAAATTTTAATTCATTTTATCTTGATAAATGAGCGAGGTTACCTTGTACATCAATCTCCTTAAAATCTCATCAAATTGCTTTTCAATACACTTTGTCCATCTGTTAACAAGCGTTTGTATTTCCTCATTAAAAATGTTTTAGGCTGAGCTGTGAGCCACGAACGCACCGCTGTCTTTACTTCTTCATCGGAAGTGAATTTTCGTCCTTGTAGGGCTGCTTTCAAGGGACCAAGCAAGTCTGATGAGATGAAATGAGGACTATAGGAAGGATGCTTTAACACCTCAAAACTTCAGCGCTTCAATAAGTGTCTAACAGTAACGAGCGCTGTTGATTGTTGAACCATTTTCCTAATAATGTTCCAATATTGACCCTTGAGAATCCCAGAAAAATCTATTTTTCAGCTGGTTGACACTTGAACTTTTTCTCAGTTGACGACTGAGAATGTTTCCGTTCCAAACACTTACTCTCAGGCTCGTAGTGATGAATCCACGTCTTTTCAGCAGAAATGATTGTCTTCCACATTTAACGGTCCAAATTCACACCAGTTCACAGCAGTGACAGTAGGGAGACAGTAGGCCTTGAACGGAAAGTGCTGATAAGACCAACAGAAAATTTTGGACTCACCCTCATAGTACGTTCACACAAGCAGTACATGAATGATCCAATACATTAACAACTAAAAATTAAAAACTGTTAGTTATGTTACATACAGTATGATGGCAGAATGATGTTTCTAAACAATATTTCTCACCTTAGTATCAATTACCACTAATGACATTGAAGCATCAGGGTTGTAACATTATTTTTTTAAAAAGGAAATTCATGTAGAAGCCGTGTTCCAGTTATTATGCATCGTCTCTCTGATGATTAAATTGTACATGTTATACGTATGCATCAAATTGTGGAAAATATAACTATAGTTGTACAGTACCTAATGACCTGTGCTGTAAATAACACATCAGTCTGATGTAAGACGTACACAGCCTTAAGCCAGCCTAATTACACACTGCTATACAAGGCTTGCTTGGGGCTGACAAGTCAACTAATTGTTTAAAAAGAAAACACCAAATAGTCAGTTTGAAAAATGTGTAGTTTAGTAAAACACAAGAGCAAACACTGGGTTTCTTGTTTCTTGTGAATTTACTTTATAGTAACTTTAAGATAATTAATCGCTTGCACCGAAAAAAAAATGCTAACCATTCCCAAACCGAAGTTCAGTTCATAACTGAGTGATTAGACGTTAGAAGTTCTCAAAACGAAGAATGTCAGTTAACCAGCTTTGGGTCATTTTCATTATTTATTCGGTTACTTTTGGTTAAAAGAACAAGCAGCACATCACTGAGGACTTGAAGCAAAAATATTCAAATATCTTTTCAGAGATATGGATTCCGTAAAGCTTAAAAAAAAAAGAAAACAGATTTATCTAGTATCAAGTTTATCTAATATATAATTCCCCGTTCCATTCTTTGATGCTACAGTCAGAATTGCATCATTTCCAAATTTGACGTGTTCAACAGATGAAGGGAGAAACTGGACGCCCCGTGTTCTTCTTCCGTCTTATGCTAGACAGCTAACTCGGATAAATGATATAGATATTCTTTCTCAAATTCTCAGAATGTGTATATGTATTGGCAACATACAGATTATAATTTCTTAAATATAAGCCAGTGACTGTAGATTTTAAACAGTATAAGCCATTTAAAAACATAATGCTTCAATTTGTTTATTTCTTATGCTTCATGTAGCCAGTTCGATTTGACGTCAGTCCATAAACAGAGTAAAAACAATGTTGACATCTGTTGTGGTGGTATTTTATGTAAAGAAAGACATACTCCTCGTTTAACCTGTTGAGAAACAGCCTTCACTGAGTCCATTATCCGTACTCCGGTTATACTGAAACTTCTGTTGGCCTTATCAGTGCTTTCCGGTCAAGGCTACTGACTCCCCAGTCACTGCTGTGCGGGTGTGAACGTGTTACATCAGTTCATTTGTAACTGTGGTGCAAAAAAAATGCAGTGATTTCTTATGGTCCAAGGTTGTACCTGGGTGACGAAACAACTCTTCTAAGACCATAAACAGAAATGTTTGGATATCTGCAAACAAAATTTGGACCGGTACCGGTATGGAAGGTGAAAGTTTCTTAAAAAGAATCATTACAGGTGATGAGACACAAATTCATCACTACGAGCCTGAGGCTAAACGGCAGAGTATGGAATGGAAAGTTCAAAAGTCAACCATCAGCTGGAAAATTGATGCTTGCAGTTTTCTGGGATTCTCAAGAGGCCAGTACTGGAACATTATAATTATTATTATAAAAATTATTATATATTATTAGTTATTTTTTTATGAATATTTTTGGGTTGTGGAACAAATCATCTGATTTCCATTATTTCTTATGGGAAATTTGCTTTGATATACGAGTATTTTGGATTACAAGCACACTTCCGCAATGAATGGCGACAGGAGGAGGTGTGTTCATCCTACACACGCACAGAATAGAGTCTTTGGGTTTGCTTGATTATTATTAGTAGTAGTAGTACTATTATATTATTATAATGAGGAAACCTAAACCACAGATTAAGCACAAAGGACTGCTATACCAAGGGTATTGTGATCTTGCGAGAGGATGCACATCCACACACTTTTGTCCAAATTGTCGAAACTCTGCAAAAACTTATTTTGAGATGTTGAAGAATCCTCCCAATAATCCTCATCTTTCTCCATCAGACTTTCAACTTATTGGTTCCCTGAAAGCAGCTCTATGAGGAGAAAGAGTCACTTCTGATGAAGAAGTGAAGACAGCGGTGCATTTGCGGCTCGCAACTCAGCCCAAAACATTTTTAATGAGGGAATATGAAAACTTTCGAAAAGCAAGGAGATGATGTAAAAAAATTAAAATAATTTTGTCTTTCTACAGCCAGAGTACGGAAAATTTTTTACTTACCCTTGTATGTGAACCTACGTCTCTCATTTTCCTGCCACCAGAAATACCGGGCGGGAAAGCACTTAAATTTCTCTGCCTCCTTTTCTCCAAAAACTAAAAGCATCATTGAACTGAGTGCAGGCTGAGCAGACAGGCCCGAGTGCCGGAGCCCAGGAGCACAGGACCAGTGTCTGTCTCTTAGAAGTGGCCATTCAATTCTGATTATGGCCACCTAATAGAAAGTAATGAGAGGAGCTTATGCTCCAGTGGCTTCAGCTTTTCCCCAGTGGGGCAGCAGCGCTCTCTACAAAGGCCAAACCACTGCAGCACTGATTGAGTCTGACACTCAGGCTGAAGAAGCGAGGGCAAGAAACGTGGAGAGGGGGCAAAAGGAAAAAAAAATGACACCATAAACCTGGCGAGGTTAGACCAGGAAACTTATGTGTAGTCAGCAGGATGACAGCGAGCACCGGGAAGCATTACAAGTCTTCGGTTTCAGCTGATTCTTTTTTTATTGTTTTGGGAGGTTTGTTATCAAGTCCATTTACAGATAGACATCTGATTTTGGCAGGTGCCGGATTGCTGTGGGCAGCGCCTTATGAAGTGACAATATCGTTTCTGAAATGAAAAGCATTATCAGATTTCTAGAAAGCCCCCAAAAAAAAATGCAATGTAATCATTCCTACATTCTAAGTATACATCAAACTGTTTAATCTAATCTCTTTAATATGCATCGCAGGCAGATAAAGTAAAGCCATCCTAGAGCAGTAAATACAACAGGCTTAATTAAAAAATGTTGCAGGTTTATTGAAGGTATTCAAGGATTTGAGAAAAAAAAAAAAAAAAAGTAAACTCCAGAGTTTTTCTATTTTCCCCCATTCACATATTTAAGATTATTTAAATGCATAGAATGAATTTTCGGTCAAGTCAGATTTTTCTTTTTCAGCAAACATATCCACATTGTGCCTTTCAATCTTTGCTGCATGGTTTTATTCACTTGGGAGTGTTGCCTACTTGACTGCATGGTATATTCTGTAGATCGCTGTTGCACAAGAAGGAAAAAAAAAAAAAAAAAACTAATGCCCACAGCTTTAAGGGCTTTAGGCACGGCAGGTGTCTCTCTCTCTCTCTCTCTCACCACTCTACCTGCTTCTCTTAAGAAAAGTCTGAAATTCTGCTTAACACAGCTGTTCATACACCATTTCCATTGTAGTTACCATAGCGACAGCAAGCACCGTTAGCGTTTGGCCAAATGAAGAATGTGTAGTTATATTACATAAACACAACAGCACACACAAGAAAAAGAGAGAAAAGAAGAAAAAAAAAAAGATAAGTTTGGCTGGAAACCAAGGACTCTTGATCGACTGTTCACGTTCATGCAAAAAAATTTTTAATAGACGAGTAATACGCATGCACTTTGTCTGACGAGTGTCACGTGATCACAACTGAGCCATTGATTCTCTCTCTCGCGCTGTGGAATTGTGGGTAATCGTCTCCCATGCTCGGTCTCAGTGCATCACTCGTATAGCCAACATCCATGTGTGCGTGTACTGTTTACTGTAACATTGTGACCAAGTTTAGTGACTGTTCTTTAGTAACTGTTCTGCAACAACAGCCCTTGTGAAGAAAAAAAAGTTAAAAAGGCTGTAGCAGTGCGGGAGATGAATCTGATTAACGACAATGTGACTAAAAAAATATTTATGCAAAATCCTCAAAAGCAGGCAAAAGGAAGTATCATTAGAGAGATTCCTTGTTAAAGATTCCGTTTGTGTGTGTGTGTGTGTGTGTGTGTGTGTGCGTGTGCGTGTGCGTGTGC
Source organism: Clarias laeviceps (assembly GCA_030014305.1). NCBI lineage: Eukaryota > Metazoa > Chordata > Actinopteri > Siluriformes > Clariidae > Clarias > Clarias laeviceps. The sequence goes on from JAQMYJ010000004.1 coordinate 14,059,220, forward strand.
GTGTGTGTCTGTGAGTAAAAGCCACCCTACACAGTAGCTCCCCTCCTCCACCTTTCCTTTCCTCTCTCGTCTTTTTATTTAAAATGAAAAAAATGCACTTTAAAAAACCTAATGCCCACAGCTTTAAAGGCTTTAGGCACGGCAGGTGTCTCTCTCTCTCACCACTCTACCTGCTTCCCTTAAAAAATGTCTGCTAAGTCTGCTGAAATTCTGCTTAGCACAGCTCTTCATACATCATTTCCATTGTGGTTACCATAGCGACAGCAAGCACTGTTAACGTTTGGCCAAATGAAGAATGTGTAGTTATATTACATTAGCGATGCTTAGATAATTTTTTTTTTCACTTTATATTGGTATTAGTTATTTTTATATGAATATTTTTGGGTTGTGGAACGAATCATCTGAGTTTCCATTATTTCTTATGGGGAAATTCGCTTTGATATACGAGTATTTTGGATTACAAGCACACTTCCAGAATGGAAGGAGGAGGTGTGTTCATCCTAGACACGCACAGAATAGAGTCTTGGGGTTTGCTTGATTATTATTATTGTTAGTATTAGTAGTAGTAGTAGTACTAGTAGTATTAGTAGTGGAAGTAGAGTAATAGCAGTAGTAGCTGTATACCTGAGCACAAAGCTCATCCTTAACAGTACTATCATTGCTAATCGACTAAGTATTTTCTTTTTTTCTTTTTTTTTTTTCAACTTCTTGTGAGACTTTTTCTTTTTTTTAATAAACAAAAATATTTCTTCGAATTGAAAAACAGATGATCAAAGAGTCGAGTCAAAGAGAGAAGACAAAAGCAGACGCTGAACCTACCATCGATTCGGCTCACCAGCTCCTCCAGAGCCTTCACTTTTCTCTGGATCCCCGGCTGGGCAAAAGTGTAGTTGTCCTAAAGATGAAAAAGAGAGAGGAAAAAAATAAAAATAAAAATCTCACTCAGACACGGCTCTAGTCTAACAGATCATTACTCCATTGTTCTTCCTTTATATCGTAGGTATGAAAACGTGGTGATTGACACGTCCCCGTGGAGAGCTCATTTACAATACATTTACATCGCTGCAATTAAAAGTCATTGATCGCATAAAATAGAATCCATTAGCGATGCTTACATAATGTCTTTATGCCTCAGGGATTTTTACAGCATAATGATAACCAAGAGGAGAAAAAAAAAAGACTATCAAGAATACAATTAACACTCTCGATCTCTCTCTCACAAAGACCTACAAACACAATGGCCTGTGGATGTAGTCAATTTCTGCGTACCAAGCACATAACTGCCTATACCACACACACAGACACACACACACACTCACACACATAAAGCGGGATGGCCATAGTCTGTGTAGCTGCGTGCTGGGAATAGTGAGCCCCATAATTAAGTGATAATATTCATCATGGTCCTGTGGCCCACAGTGCAGCATAATTACCACATTCATTTCGGCGTGTGCCGCCGGCCCTCGTGACCAGACAGCCGCTTAGAAATCCTGCTCCGCACCTCAGTCTTACCCCCTTGACGATTTCCTTGCCAGGTAGCCGTCGAACTGACTGTGTTTCTTTTTTTGTTTTTTTTACCAGCGCCGCTGCTTGGTGGAGTGACTAGTGGACTACCGCATGCAGAGGGTTAAGGGAGATGAATACTGTGCTCAACGTGCTAGACGGGCATATTGATAAACAATAGTGGCTGAAAACCCATCATTCACAGCAATTACTGGGTTGTTGGAGAGTGAAGTGTGTGCTCAAGGGTAGGTCTCATGCGAAATGCTAAGTGCGCACAGAAATAAGAAGGACTACCAAGAGCAAAGATGGCATTATAGCGCGGGAAGATTTCGGATAATCAGAAATGAAAAAAAAAAAAAATCATCGATCAGAGGGTGACAGTGGCAGTCTACGAAGATATAAACTGAGGCAGCGTGCCACCCGAGGTAATCCGAGCATGAGTAATTTAATGACCCCTCATGTTCCTGGTTTTTCCGCGGATGAAATGTCAAGCAGTAACCTAAAAAAGCGTTAGGTGGACTCGCATGGATCCGGACTGAACAAGCAATTCCAACAGGTGTTAGAAGAAGCAGCCCTTGCGCCTCTGACTCACAAGGGCAGACAGATATTGAGTGTGTCTGAGCGTTAAAAGTGTGTGTGTGTGTGTGTGTGTGTGTGTGTCTCCCTCTTTGATGAGGCTTCAGAGAGCGAGGAAGCTTTAATGTGGCCTGGGAGCAGCTAAGGCGGCAAACGTCCCACACGGGGAGAGAAGTCATTAACCGATAAACAATTGCGGCTGTCCTTCAGGCTGTGCAGCCACTGCACTCCAGACGTGCCTTGGATGAATACACAAGGAGCTGCATCCCGACACTTCAAGTCATTCCAGTAAGCTCTGGTGTGTGTGTGTGTGTGTTTTTCTCTTTTCCTTTTTCAACTCTCTTTTCCTTTTCTCCATGACCTCGAAATAGGACTGTCGGAGCAACCCTAAATACGGTAAAACAGATGGAACGGTTCGTGTCTGGCCTACTTTCGTGGGCCTCAACTTACTCTTCAGCTGGAGCGATGACCCTTGAGATCACTCGCGGCTCAGTGAACATTAACGCCCAAAGCCTGGATAATCTATCTCTGCAGGAGCCCCTCTCTCTCTATCTGTGTTAGAAGTGCTGGGAGCATGCTGCTAGGATCAACGTATTTGATGTTTTGAAATGCAGGTGAATTTAAATGGAGAGGAACAGCCTGCTGGATTACATCATACAAGTGTGACATGATGTGTGGCTCAAAAAAATAATAACAATACAATAGGCAGGCAGGCTAAGTTGGACATAACAGCATCAGATGGGTTTTTAACATAGTTTTCTACTTAAAGAACGGTTACGAATTCAAGCTCTCAAACCGGATCGTCTACACTACATGAATATTTTAGTCTGGACGGGCAAGGACGAGCACGTGCTTCCTCAAAGACATGCGTTACCCTGCATCTGCTGCTCCTTAATGCACTTCAAGAGCAAACAATTATTCTGCTCTGCTCTGTATACATGAGCTAAAAGGGTCTGCATCGCCGTTATTCTGAACACAGTTTAACGGAGCTAGTCCTAGACTTTTACGACATCAGTGGTCTTTTAAGAATATTACTGGATGCACTATGTGCTCTTAATCAAACTTTATAGAAGATTACTACATTCTGTTTACGTCAGTGTAATCTGCACCCATGCGGGAAATGGCGTCTTATAAACAGAATCATTTATTATTTATTAATCTTGATGTTATAAGGATTGTAGTTCTTTTGCATTCATTCCATTAGCATGTTTTATGTCTCTGCTTCACCACTGCCACATCTGTCTCATAAGTTTCTAGTGATGCCAGGATTTCTTCCATTTAAACCGAGCGATGCAACACCAACCACAGCAACACCCCATCAAATAATTTACTCACTCACTCACCTTCTATACCGCTTTATCCTGTATTCATGGCCGCAAGGACCTGGAGTCTATCCCAGGGGGCTTAGGGCACAAGGTGGGGTACCAATCCATCACAAAGCACACACACTCACTCATTCACACACTATGGGCAATTTGTAAACACCTATGTCTTTGGACTGTGGGAGGAAACCGGAGTACCCGGAGGAAACCCAACAAGCACGTGAAGAACATGCAAACTCCATACACACAGAGACGGGAATCGAACCCGGACCCTGGAGGTGCAAGGCGACAGTGCTAACCACTACACCAAATAATTTAATGTTAAAAATTCTTAAACACTTGATTAAGTATGTATGTTTATTGTTGTTTATCAGACTGGATATTTCATGCTGTGCTGTATGAAGTAAATTTACTTTGCTACTGTGATTTACTTGCTTTATTAGAATGCACTTTTTACTTTTACTCCACTACATCATACAGCAACGTACTTTTACTTGACTACGTTTCTGTGTGTCGTTGTGTTAAATAGCACACACCATTGTGGTTATGTAAAGCAAGAAAAAAAAAGGCTACTGTGAGTAAATTTGATACTTAAGAAAATTTAAAGGTAAGTACTTTTGTACTTTTACTCAAACACACATATAAATAGAGGACTTATACTTTTACCTGAGTAATATTTGATTTAGGTTCTCTCTCCTTTTTACGAAGTACACATCACAGTTTAACATCACTGCATAATGTGTACAGTACAATATGGAGCTGCTGCTACAGAGCATTAAATTACAAAGTCACTAGTAAAATTCGTTCCTCCTTTCGCATGTTTTTAACATGTTGGTTAATCTGGAATTAAATCAAGCTGTCATCGAAAATCAAAACAGGACTCTCACATCCTGAGTATATTCCTCTCGAGAAAAACTGAAACAAATACTGAACAGGCCTCAATAAGGTTTCACGTGACCTCATATTCACAGCATATCATTTAGATTTAAGAAACAACATTGCTAACTTGAGTCTCCTTTACTCCCCTGCTGTGTGCCGTGTAGTAGCAGGTCATTCACCTGTTAAGCAGCGAGAAGGGAGGTTAGTCTTAAGTATGCATTAAGTCTGCCCAGAGGCTTTGGTAATTACATTTGCATTATTAAAGCTCCTCTGCGGTAAAGTAATAAAGTACTTCAGCTGGAGCAGATCTTAGCCAAAGAACCGTAAACAACTTGAAGTTTTCATTAGAAAATGGGACCATTTTTTACCCGTGGTGGTGCTGCTTCCACCTAAAAAACATGGATGTGACGTCTGATCTAAAGGAGCATGACAAGTCGATAGAGACAGGTAGGATAGAAGATGGACATCCAATGTCCTTGGGGTGTGTAATAGAGCTGTACAGTACGATAATAAGACAAAATAAACATCTACAGCATAATAGCTAATAAAACAGCCAGAAATGATCATTGAACAGGCAAAGCTTAAATCTGACATCCTCATCATATTTAATCCAGACACAATGCCTGCATGCAAGGGTTACTTAAAGGACATGACGATCTGGAGATAGTGAGTTTGACTCCTGAGTGATGCTACAACCTTCCATAGCCGGGAGCCTAGAAAGTAGATTGACTACTCTCTCTTGGGGGATGGCACATCCAGACCCGAACTCACACATCAATCATATCGACACTAGCCAATCACGGGCATCTGTGAGCTCGTGGAAGGGATCAGATAGCACTTTCATCCGAGGGTGTTATGCCGCCCCCTAATGGCGTGTGCATGACAATCGAATCGAGGAAGATGTCAAGATTTGTCATGCCTTATTTGTAACGCCCAATCACAGGCTCGGCTGCAGAGGGTGTTTGTCTATGGAGGTCGTCTAGCCGCTACGTGTATGAAATTACCACTCCTTCCTCGTAAGAATTTTCTGCAGTAACAGCATAATTGTCTCCACTCATACAGTAGTATACGGTTCTTTATGCATTATGGTTAAATCAGCCGGTAACACTGTATGTCAAACAGGACGTGGTACAGTAGGCAGCAACATGGACACTTGGTAATGTTATTCAGCCTGTTCGCTGCCTCCATGGCTGCGTCTGTTTAGGGAATCTTAACGATGCCAAAACGTACTTACACTTCTGTCGTCCAGTCTAGCAACTAGAAGGCTAGAGCGAACTTTATTCTGTTGGTGTTGCCCCAGGCAACTGCGGTATCATTCACCCCCGGGGGTTTAAATGTGCTCCGTAATTCTGCTTTGGTATTTCCTGCCAAAAGGCCAATTTGTCTCCTGAGTCTGAAGCTGAACCGGTACAGCATACATGGACAATACACGTGTGATCAATAGATGAGGCCTCTGACTTTCCCCGCGAATAAAATTGTACAATGATGGGATGAAAGCCCTACTCCGATAAGGGAAGGGAGGTGAGGGAGCAACGCTGTGCAAACAAACAAAAAAAGAAACAAGGATGCTGACAGGATTTGGAGCTGTGATGACAAACCCTGATAAGCAGCGTGCAGACTCGCCGTGTGACTCGGAGAGAGAGCAGGCTTTTATATTCACACTCCAGCTATTGATAGCTTTCCATCAGTCCGGACGTTCTTCTCCCCCTCTCTTCATCCATCCAGCCCATTCTCACAGCCAAGCCTCTTATCAGAAAATAATCCAGCTATTCGCGGTGTGAACAAACAGGATCATGAGCTTATCTCTAGAACATCTCAAAGTCACCGCCGAACATGACGCCACTTCTCTCTCTCCCATATGCTTGTCTATCTTCTATTCATTATGAGGCTTAGCGTTCGAGAAAGCTTTTCAGATATCTTAATGGGCTTTGAGAGCCGAACACTGATGTTCATGTGAAAAAGCATTCGGCTTGCTGAGAGATGTTTGTGTGCAGCAGTAAAGCGGAGTTAATTCACAGGGCTTTAAGTTGCCGGGGGAATATGGCTGAGGAGAAATGGAAGAGCTCAGCGAGCTGAAACAGAGGCGTATAGTTGTCAATAAAGGAGTGAGAGCAGAAAGTTGCAGCTAGGCTTTTCTTGCTCCGGCCCCTGCTCCCTCAATTGCCACTGATTGAATATAATTGGCAACAGGTCACAAGGGTGAGATAGCACCACCATTCCTGCAAAGAACACACACACAAACATACAAAAGCAAGAGAGTAGCAGCTCAGAGTTACATATATATATATATATATTTTTTTTTTTCCCCGAAGAGTGCGGCTGAAAATCAGAGAGAATTGCAGCTCCTTGCTTTACAGGCAGGATACAAAATGAGATAAACAATGAGAATGAACAAGTGAGAGAAGAGAAAGCTAAAGGAAGTCAGGCTGTGCTGCTTTGGCCCTCATGTGCCATTATTTGCCCAGCTACGATGATGCAACACAGTGCAGCGCCGCCTTATCAGTATTCCCAAAGATACCCATAGGGGCAGTGGCGCAACATCATACAGCCTTCACTTTGACGTTTTCTAACACTTTTCTTCTCTCGCCTGCTGTTTCGGTCCTCAAGCACAGTGCCCGAGTGTCAGCGACCGAACGCCAATCAATGCTAACTATGTAACAGATGGAAGAATAGACTGGCTGAGTGGGTGTCAATGTGCGCTTCAGTCCCAGACTCTGTCAATAGACTGTTCCAACAGAGCACAAGACCAATTGGCCAAATCAAATCGTTAGAGCCCGAGGCTCCGTTTAGGTCAATGTTTCCAATAAACACGCGCAAATATTTAACAGATTATCCGCGGAATTACGAGCTCCGTGAGCGATTAATTTGTCTCAACCGTTTCAAGAGCTTTCCGAAAGAGCCAAGGAATTAGTCGAGTCATTAAAACCTGAGTTGAGGATAAAAAAAATTAATAAATAATAATAAATAAAAAAATGAGGTGAGAATCATATTGTTCTCACAAACCACATCACAGCCTGCTACGCCTCCAGTCTTTATTCCCAGCACACAGTCTGGCACAATGTGGGCAACTAATGGGAACGTAATAGAGAACGATATTTGTTTAGAGATGGAATGAATGAATGAATGACATGCGTGCCTTTTTTTTTTTTCAGTTTCATTTTTGTTTACGCCACTTTTATACGTTTGTGTTGTGCCTTTGAAACAAACCCCCGAGCACTGTGGGGTAAATGGTTGCATTTCTCTTTCCTTCTTATTTAGCATGCAGAGGGAGAATGAGAGAGAGAAAGGGAGGAGAGAGAGAGAAAGAGGGAAATAGGCTAAATAAGCAAGAGGCTCATTAATATCACTGAAGGTGCATTTCACAGACAAAGGGCCCCGAGAGGCACCTATTTATTTAGGAAATTAATAAAAGTGAGCGTTTGGCCCAGCGTAAATGCCACTTTCTGTCCACAGCAGCATTTCTGCTCAGCATGGGGAGAACGCACATCATAGCTGCTCTGACCTTGGCTCTAATTGCTCGGCGGACACCAGGGAGAGCAACGTTTCCCCCCTAATGGTTTATAAACAATTTTACAGGGGCTGTGCTGCTCCACGACCTTAATTAGTTTGCGATCCTCCGACTCGTGCCCCTGGACCCCGCTCTGATCCGGTGACTGATACAGGACATATTTGGGCGGGTGTAATGGAGGAGCATTAACCTTACAGACACAAACCAGGACAATTTATAGACTGGAGCGAAGCCGACTATCGCTGATGAAGCACGCAACGGTAATACAGAACGGCCCCGATGCACCCCAAACTGTGTGGCCTTTTTAACCAGCAGCCTACGGGCCAATCCGTCCCATTTTCATATCTAAACAGCTCGCCCCGAGGCTATCAGTTAATTAGCGCTATATGCAGCGTGCAAACAAATATAGATCATATGCACCACTATTATGCTCTCTGCGCTAGATCTGCCGCTTGCACTCTCTCTTTCTCCCCACGTATGCCTTTTTAAATCAGTAAATAGAATAAGAGCAACAATCTGTTCCTTCTCTTCTCTTCGCTGAGCTGTATGTGCACTCCCACTGCCTGATGTGATGCCACTGCACGATCATGACACACTCCTACTGCTGAGGCTGCTCTCACCCACCAGACCTGCATGATTTATCCTGATGTTCCACGTCAAGTGTTCCCGCACTATGTGCCTGACTTTCAGGTGTTGCAAACGGTCCCAACCGCAAATATACTGGAATATACACATATAGTACTGTGCAAGTCTTGAGCCAACCCTCATGTCTTCATATTTTCTTCCAGAAAGCAAAACATTTATTTATTTATTTTTATGTAGTCTTGGGGAATATTTCTCCAGGCTTCTGGAAAAACGGTTTTGGCAGGTTTTTGCCTCTCGTTTTTTGGTCTAGTCTCTGTACCTGAGCAGTTTCAGAGGAAGGTTTTCTGTTTGTTAAAAACATCTAATTTAAGGCATGAAAAAAAACAGGTGCAGATGATATCTTTAGGCACTTTGCAGCAAAATATTTGTTCCCGTTTCTTTAATTTAATATGAAGACGTTTGCTTGAACTGTACAATAGGTTGACGAAAGAATGACAATACCTCAAATAATTTTAACTGTTTAATCAAGAGCAAAACCTTAATTATACCCTTAAAAAAGTAGGCTATTAAGAAACATCTGTAACAACCTGTAACATCTGTAGCATCAAAACTTTTTTTTTAATTTCCTCCATTTTTCATCCTTCGTTCACATACTGTACTGTATGTGAACATTGTCTTTGTAGCTTGTATTGCACATACGGTCCCTCTCTCTCCTCCTCCAGACAGCTTCGTATCGGCGTCTAAATTTGATTCAGAAGAAAGTAGACCCTCTATGCTGGCACGGGCAAAACACAGGCAGTTGTATATCCAGAATAATCTAGTCAGAGTACAGCTTGAGTGCAACTCACATTTTATAGTAAATAAGCACTTTATGAGCTGGTGGAAATGTTAAACCTTAATAATCATGGAGGAACGTCATTACTGTGATTCCATATCGTCGTCCCGCTTTGCAGTAATAAGAGGTGCGGCGTCCCGATTCACTCGTCACTTCACGGCTAATGAAGTGACCATTTCGATGGCACCTCTGGCTTATTTGAATCGCTGTCAAAACACAAATGTCCTGTTTAGAGACAGGCTTCATTCCAGCTCTGGACATTTTGACCGGTTAACAGAAACCCTAAATCATTTATGTAGTGTGCAGGAAAGAGAGGCTATTATTGGAGCATTCTTGATTTCGCCAGAGAATAATAGCATTTTAGTAATAAATAACTGGGTACAAAATGACTTCTGAGTCCTGCGAATGGCACCGTCATCTTTCTCCATTATTTCTGCTTTTGTCCAGGTGCATGTGTTCATGAGACAAAGGAAAAAGCCACAGCTGGAAGCTTTAGCGATACAAGAGATAAAAATGAGCAGAGTGTTTGTGCAGGAGACGAGCGCTAATGATGAAACAAAAGAAGAAATGAGACAAGTGGAGCATCCACCTGCGTTGATTTATTCATCCATCCATGTCTATTTATCCACCTTCAAAATGCATATCTATACATCCACCCAGGTGTCTATGTATCCATCCACATGTTGATCTATCCACCCATCAAAATGATATCTATCCATCTTCCCAGGTGTCTATTTATTTATCCAACCGTGTCTGTGAATTGATCCACACCATCTATGTATCCAACCATCCATGTCTATCTGTCCATCCAACCAGGTGTCTATTTATTCATCCATCCAGGTGTCTATGTATCCATCCACACGTCTATCTGTCCACCCACCAATGTGATACCTGTCCATCCACATAGGAGCCTGTCTATCCATTCACACAAGTGTCTATTTATTCATCCAATCCCATTCTATCTATTCATCCAGGTGTCTGTCTATACATACATACGTCTATAGATAGATAGACATGGGTACATGCGTACATACGTCTATCTGTCCATACAAACGTCTATCATGTCTATCTGTCCATCCACCCCTATTTGTCCATCTACCCATTTCTATCTGTGCATCCACCCCTGTCTATCTGTGCATCCACCCCTGTCTATCTGTGCATCCACCCCTGTCTATCTGTGCATCCACCCCTGTCTATCTGTGC
>JAQMYJ010000004.1:14071794-14089669 GCA_030014305.1 Clarias laeviceps
CAATCAACTGAATTTACCACAGGTGGACTCCAATTAAGCTGCAGAAACATCTCAAGGATGATCAGGAGAAACAGGATTTTTGCAAAAATCTCAAGTAAGTCTTTTTCACGTTGTCATTATGGGGTGTTGCGTATAGAATTCTGAGGATAAAAATAAATTTAATCTATTTTAGAATAAAGCTGTGACATAACAAAATGTGGAAAAAGTGATGCGCTGTGAATACTTTCCGGATGCACTGTAACTCAGTTTTTCATTACATGTAGTTAAACAGAGTTCATCTCTACTTATTGAAGCCTCTACCCAAGTATACATCCATCCATCCACCCAAGTGGACATACACACAAGTATATGTATATCCACCCATCTACCCATCCATGCATCTGTGTTTATACATCCAAACGGTGTCTGTCTGTCTATTCATTCACCCACGTATTCATCGTATATATTCATGGTTATCTATTCACCAGTTCGACTATCTACCTACCCATTTAACAGTCTATTTAATTTGCATAGAACAAAAGTAACCCCATTAACCCCTCTACCCAACTGTTTTACTACTCACACATCCACTCAATTGTCTATTAACACAATCTATTAATAGGCTTATGGATTCCTTCCTGCCTAGAGCTTTTGCTGCATTCTGCACACATCCGTGTGTACTATACGTGTGAAAGTGAGCTAGAAAAAAGTTTCTACCTTCCCTTATTACAATCAGGCAAACATGCTTCTGTTAACTCCTCATAGTGTATTAGACATGATGTGCTTTAACAAACTTAGAGTTGGCTTAGCAAAAGTATTACTGATAGTGAGCCTTCAACGATGACAGTGCCTATTCCAGCCGTGAATATCTGCAGTAATGCTGGACGTCATTTGTAACTGGAAATGAGAAGAGCAGCTTTGTGCCGCTGTGGCACAGTAATGAATGTCGGGTATATTTATTCAGCTCCAGAGAAAGATAATAAGAATAGTTCACATAACGAAAAACAGGGCAACTGGAAGTCAAGATAAGCACTACTTCTTTTTCTTTTACCAGTCAAATAAATGGCAAGAAGAAACTTTTTTTTCCCCCTTTCAGTTTTGGTAAAATGACAGATATATGAGTCGGCCTTGATCCCCCTGCTAAGCTTTTTATTTTTCACTGCTTAAAAGCTTTACTATAATTGTTTGCTCACAAACGGCTTCTTTCCCTTATTTGCAGATGCATGTATGAACAACTTTTAAGTACGGACAAATGCAATGGAATGAATAAATTCATTTAACTGGATATCAAATATATAAACAATTTTTTTTTTTTTAATCTCCAACTTAATGTCAAATTGAAACAATAATCGATGCATTCATTTGTGGTAACTAATGCAATTCAAGACCAAAGCTGACACCTCATATTTCAGCTAAAGGTTTCAATTTGGCTGTAAGAATTTGGTCTTGTAGATCTGATCCAGTGCTCTTTCAGCTGCTCGAAAATAATGGTTGTATAGCAAGTAGCACTTGTAAAGTTTTTTTCAGTTAAAATCAGGACTGGAACAACCTAATAACACTCCAGACCTTGAAAGAGAGGTACTTTTCCACTGTCAAGGTTCCAATGCTTGTCTTTGATTCGGTGTCTAATGTACACATTTCAAGCTTTTCTACAATAAAAAAGGCTGGCTGGCAAAATCAGTTTGATTCCAGCACTAAAATACTGGGTGTTGAGGTAAAAACCATTGACATCCAATTTGACAAACTCAAACCACTTTCATAACCACTGTTATAAAAGATAATATGAAAGAAAAAATAATATGAAAATATATTGGAAAATTGATTCTGAGGATTAAATATTTTTCATTATACTTTTAACAATTTTTAATTGAATTTTAACAATTGCTCTTGACACGAAGCACCTTTACTGGAATTCGAATGACCGTGGCAACAAAAAAACTCCCTGAGAGAAGATGAGCGAATGCTTTTGAAAGGAACCAGGCTTAAAAGAAAATCCATCCTTTTTCTAGGAAACATGATTTAAAACTCAGTAACGGAAAAAGCAAACGATAGGAAGTGTGCTTAAAGGATGTTCATTATAAGCAAATGGATATACAGTTACTGTACTTACATACACCCATGCTTAAGATATCGAAACTCTTTTTGTGTTTTGTTTTCTATCATACATTTCTTTTGGCAAGTCAATTCCCAAACTTATTCCTAGAGGACCGACTGACCTGAACATTTTTTGTTTTTCTTCACCCCACACCCACTTCAAATAGGAATAAGACTATTAATTAGTTGATTGGGTAAATCGTGTGCTACGGGAGCTGAGAATGCTCTAAAATGTGTAGGGCGCATTTCAGCTCTAATGCATTATATCACAATCCGAGTTGGTTAAAGTTAACATACAGCGAATTGACCATCTTCTTAAACAATCTGAAAGACCGAAAAAAAATTGCAATAATGGCATTTAGAAGCTTTCGGACAAATCTCATAATAAAGATTTATATGGGAACGGATCCGCCATTGAAAAAAATGGCCTAACTATAGACATTGCCTTTAGAAAAAGTGTCTTTTTGCACTTGATAATATGTGAATGTCCAAGTAAAAAAAAATATTGAAGAGCTCCACAAGTTTGGTTCCTCCTTCAAAGCCTGGTTTCCTGAAGGTACCACATATGAATAATTGTAAAATTATTAATAAATGTAAAAAAATCTTGAGAGCATACAGACAATGATTCTTCCTGGAAAGAGGCACAAATGAAGGCAGAAATATGAACAAACAAATACTGGTCTGAAGGTTTTAACTAAATTCCCAAGACACAAACAAAGGGATCAGAGAAGTTGGAGTCACCGTGTACCAATGTGTGTACATCCATTTCTAATACAATCCTGCATGGTTATGGACTGAAAATCTGTAGCTGGTACATGTCTTTAAGACTAGCATAGAAAAAGCCAGGCCATAATGACCAGCAGTATGTATGGAGGAGAAAACAAGGGAGGCTTTTAATATCTGTACCAAACAAACCCAATTCTGAAACATGGGGGTGGCAGCATCAAGTTGTTAAAAAAAAAAAAAAGAAAGAAAGAAAGAAAATCCCTGAACCACTGGCATCCTTTCAGTGGAGAAGAGGTATTGTAACCCTTCTGTACCCACAGACATACTGTAAATTCTGTATGTTGTACAAGTGTTTGAGTGGCATCAGGTATTGTTGCTACTGACACTGCGCCAGGATGCGCAGCAGCTGGAGACCTAAGAATCCACTCGGTTGGAGGAATGTGATCGATGGTGTGTGTTTTGCATGGCAATCGAGTCTAAGAGTTAACCTGAAGCAGTGGCAGACAAGGTTAAGCTGCGATAATTGCAAACGCTGTCATTACCTGAACACGGCTAAGCTCCACCTGCCACACTATGTGTTTAGCGTTGTTCAATGTTAAACGGCGGAGGTGACGGCCGAAAAAAAAAAAAAAAAAAAAAAAACTCACAACGTCTGGCTGTCACGCCCACACTCTACACAGCACGACACGGCGGGAACACAAAGCACAGAATTACTTTGATGGCTACAAAATACTGGATGGCTACAAAATACAGTAGGAAACACATTAGGTACTACAAAGACATGTTTAAATTCAACAGCAGATTATTCAACGTTATTCCACAACATTGCTCACTCGATTCTGACTAGTAGATGATGTTGATTAATTCTCTAAAGGAGCACGGCTTTGAAGGTAGTCCCATCAGGTTTATATTGCTGCACTCATTCTAACACATTATAGCTTCTATAGTAGGTGAACACAGCACGTCTAACAGTTCGTAACGTCACTGATAAAGCTTCTTTTTTTTTTACATTTACAGGAGTTGGCAGACGCCCTGACCCAGAGCGACTTTTTTTTCTCTCATTATACATCTGAGCGGTTGAAGGTTAAGGGCCTTACTCAAGGATTCAACAGTGGCAACTTGGTAGTGCTGGGATGTGAACCTGGGACCTTCTGATCAGGAGCCCAATGCTTTTTTCCCTACTCTTTAGAATACATTCTACAGAAAAGTCTTTGCGCTTTGCATTTTCTTAGAAGTAGAACGAGCTATTTATTTATTCAAGAGAGGGTATGGAAATACCCATCTCTAGCTGCTCTATGGTAAGTATAGCATGAACTACCTTGTAATTTCATTCCACAATAATAAATGCACTTTGTAGTTCATAAACATAACACTTCTTTAAGGTCAGCCATGTCACACTGCACCACGCCTCCTGTGCTGATTCATTTAGCTAACTCATGTTAGCTAGGCTTAATAAAGATCAGCTACAGGGGTAACTCAGTGGTTAAGGCATTGGACTACTGATCAGAAGGTCTCAGGTTCAAAGCCCACCACCAACATCTTGCCACTGGTTGGCCCTTGAACAAAGCCGTTCAGATGTATTATGAGGTAAAACGTGAGTCGCTCATGATAAGGGTGTCCGCCAAATACTGTAAGGTAAATGTATCAAATTTATCAACCGTCCTCCAGTGACCCGGCCCTCCCTGTCCTGTTTGAAGCACTGGAGTGTATGATTGTTTTTCATTACATCCTCATTGAAACCAACAAAGGAATAAGCATGTATATGATTTTACCAAGTAGAGGAAGATTTGTATTTAAAGGATTATGTCCCTGCATCTCTTACAAGTGTGTCCTGATATATATTATAATTATATATATAACTCCTATTTCAGTGATAATCTTTCAAAACATTTCACAAATAAGTTGCTTCTAAATAAATATAGTACGAATGGTCTTTTTGCACATTCCTAGAGATATTTCTAAAGGTCAGGGAAAAAGAAAAACATGCAATTAAAGTTATAAAGACTGAAATTAACAGTGTCTGCAGGTCATGTTACCTCAAGCTCCGTAACATTTCTTGTCTCCGCCCATCCCTCACCCCACAAACTGCTGTCGCTCATACTGCACATGCATTGATCACGTCCCGGCTCTGATTTCTGTAATTTACTTTTAACTGCTCTACCACATAAACTCCCCCGGAAACTTTAACTTATCCAGAATTCTGCTGCCTGTTTATTAATAACCCGAATAGCCATCATGCATCACGTCACCCCCATCCACTGGCCCCCTAGTTAAAAAGTCTCCTCCTCATTTTAAATGCGCTCCATAATCTTGCTCCTCCTAATCTATCAGAGCTCGTACAGTTTTACACCCCCTCCTACACTCTTCGCTCTTCCTCATCAGGGCTCCTCTTTATGTCCCCTGCCCGCTTGAGCACCATGCCTTTAGTCACACTGCTCCACGTCTCTGATCATGTCTTAAGATCCATTTATCCCACATAATATCCTGCACTTAAATCTTTCCATGACTGATACTCAACTCTATTGTTTTACTTAATTAGTATTCTCTACTTGATGTTTTTATTTTTATTTCTAGTTTGATCTTGGACTTCTTGTGACTATCAGGGCACCTATATAAATAAAAAGCATTATTATTATTATTATTATTATTATTATTACTACTAACTCTGGGTTTTAAGACTATATAACTCCAGCAAAGAGAAAATTCATCCTTTCTAAATTTCCAGACTTATTTCTGTGTTTTTGGATTCCTTCGCCTTTACAAAAACACCAAATTTCTTCTATATTTTTGTTCAAATAAACTTCAATAGATTCTCTTCTATTGCTGTTCTTTATCTGTGCTGCAAATAGAGCTGAAACCATGTTTAAAAACTGCTCTTTCGTTTTACAGTAATCTGTGACAAGCACCATTAGCAGTTAGGTCTGTGAGAAAAGAAATAAAATGTAGGTAGGAACTAACTGCAGAGAACTAAGAGATGTTGAGTCATATGATTGGAATAAAAAAAAAAAGTCTATTTTCTAGCTTTGAATCATTTTTATATTATTGCTCCCAAATAAAATAAAAAGAAGCTGGTTACTGGCATCGGAATCACAGCTCTGTGTCCTCCAATTGAATGTACCTGCATGTGTGTGTCCTTAAGCAGGATAAAGCCATGCCAAAAGAAAACGTCAACAAGGTAATGTCAGCGTTCCACCGAGGAAATATAGAATTTGGGGCAGATTTTCAGTGTATATTAATCCATTAGACGATGCTCTTATAAGTAAGTGTTGCACATTACGGCAAAAAGAAAGTAAGATATTTTAAGACCCTGACTGCACTAAATGGAGAAAGCATATAAAAACATTGCAGGATATTATTAGTCTGTATGAATCGTGAAATCTCCTCTACAGCTTAATGAGACGTGTCGCTGCAATAATGTAAGAGACTTGCACAAAACAAATAAAACAATTGCAACTTCAAGAGTCTTTTGTACTGTGCATATGACCATTAAAGCTGTACGTGTGTGAGCTATATGTGTGCTGTACGTATGCAAAAACTGTATGTGTCCAAGAGATGCGTGTGCGAGATGTGTCTGTCTGTCATTGCTGTATGTATGTTAAAGATGTGTGTCTGTGCGTGTTGGAGAGAGAGAGAGAGAGAGAGAGAGATGCTTCTGTTGAGTTGAACATATGCTTAATGTGAGCGACAGCTGTATTGTGAGAGAGGTGTGTGCAAGAGCTCTGTGTGTGCGAGTGCGGTATCTGTGTGAGAGATGTGTGCAAGACTTGTGTGTGAAAGCTGTATAAGTGAAGAGATGTATGTGTGCGAGAGCCGCGTGAGCGTGAGAGCTTGAGATTTGTATTCGTGACTGACGTGCTGTGTGTGAAAGCTGTGAAAGTACATGGGTTGTATCTGTGCGAGAGCTGTGTGCATATGAGAGCTGCGTGCTTGCCAGATCTGCATGCGTGAGAGCTGGAGCTGGGTGAAGTAAGGACGAGAGCTGTATTTGGGTGAGGTACATGCGAGAGCTGTATGTGTGTAAGATCTGTGAGTGCAAGAGATATATGTGTGCAAAGGAGCTGTATTTGAGTGAGGCATGTGGGAGAGCTGTATTTGAGTGAGGCATATGCGAGAGCTGTATTTGAGTGAGGCATGTGGGAGAGCTGTATTTGGGTGAGGCATGTGGGAGAGCTGTATTTGGGTGAGGCATGTGGGAGAGCTGTATTTGTACAATTTGTTGGGTGAGGTATGTGCGAGAGATGTATTTTGGTGAGGTAGAAGGGAGAGCTGTACATGTGTAAGACCTGTGTGACCTGAACTATATGTGTGCAAAAGCTGCATTTATGTGAAATGTGTGTGCAAAAGCTGTATATGCGCGAGAGCATTGTGTGCGCAAGAGCTATATAAAAATTATAACAATTTATGAATAGTAGTAGTAGTTACACTATGGAAATTTGTGTTGTATTGTTTAAGATGTATTGTTTATTCCTTTATCTGTAAGGATAACATAAAAAGGGATCATGTTATAATAATACAGTCAACAGCATTGAGACATCACTGTATCAAATGAGGTTTTGTGCATCATGGCACCTCTAATTTACCGGTATAATGAATATTTTTTGCTTTTTTTAATATTTGACGAATAAATCATTTAACAAGGAACAAGAACAGTTGTAATCCGTTAACACTTTTTTTGTAAATGGTTTCAGATTGACGTGAAAGCAGTGTCAATGCGACTGGGTGTCAAACAAAGCATCAAAATATAACTGCTTCTAATGAACACGTGACTCTCCTGCTGAACCCAGGAACTCACAGGAAAAGCACTAGTGACTGCAGGTGTTGACTCACACACACACTCACACAGAGACAGACAAACCGGGAACAGGCGACACTAACAACTTGTGAGCAAATGCTGTATGCCATTAGCGGTGCGTATGTGAAGGTGTGAGGAAAACAATGAGTGGAGGAAGTCATTAGTGCCTATGAGAATCCGCTTTGTATACACAAATTACTGCAGTAATTAGTGACAAAACAGCACAAAAGCTTCTGGGGCTCCAAATGCATTTTAATCTACTGCCAGCAAAGAGAGGTGATTCACCGAATATAAATGACCTCCAACAGGGAAGGGGACTATCATCAGCATCCTGTGTGTGTGTGTATAATCGTGCATGTATGTGTGTGTTGGAAGGAGTTGAAAAAAAATAAATAAATAAACAAAAAAAAAAAATTCACCAGAGCAGGTTGTTTTTGGTCAATTTCTCTCTCTTAGCACTTCAAACACACAGGCGTAATTACACAGGCTTTCATCAACAACCATAGAAAAACACTCAAAGTGAACCCTGTGGGACTCTCCCGCTGCCTTATGGGTAACAGTGCGGAAAATATGAGGACGGACCTGCAGCAGATAGCCACATCGTGGAGCATGAACAGGGCTTAACATGCTGCATCACGCCAACATAAGCAGCACTGATGTTGTCCTGGCTTTAAATCTATTACAAACAAATAGAGAGAGAGACAGAGAGAGAGAGAGAGAGAGAGAGAGAGAGGAAAAGACAAAGCAGGGAAGGGGCGGACTACGTTCCCATGGCGATTGGTGCACTGCTGGGCCTTTTGGGTAAGCAGGTTGCTTCTGCCCACGGTGCAGAGC
Organism: Clarias laeviceps; assembly: GCA_030014305.1. Classification (NCBI taxonomy): domain Eukaryota; kingdom Metazoa; phylum Chordata; class Actinopteri; order Siluriformes; family Clariidae; genus Clarias; species Clarias laeviceps. The sequence continues at coordinate 14,080,220 of JAQMYJ010000004.1, forward strand.
GAGAATATTCATCATCGGTTTCATTCCTGGAGAGCGGCCCGAGAAGGAGGGAAAGAATGAGACTGAACACCTTTACGCCTGGGATTCGTACGCCGCTGCTACTGTAAGCAGGTGAGACACACACACACACACTTCCACACAAAACACACTCTTTTCCCTCTCCCAGCAGTGCAACCCTCTGCCCAAGTCTTCACACACACACACAGTGAGTTTAAGCAAGCCCGCGATCTAGCGAACGGGGAATCAATTTACCTGAATGCCATCCAGCAGCTTGCTCATGCACCAGAAGCTGTCAGCCTCGATGTTCCGCAGCACCTCTTCCTGCAAGCTGGAAACATCGAAATTTTCCACCTCTTCCTCTGCAGAGAGAGAAGAAAAAAATACAATGAGTAAAGACATAAACGAAACTACGAAGAATGGAAAGAGAAAAAATGAAAAGAGCGACAAGAGGCCGAGAGCAGACGATATTCGCCTGGAGAGCAGGGCGCGAGGTGGCATTCATCTTAACGTTTACAGAACACGAGATATGAATCGTATCGAGGATACACAATCAACAATCAGCTTTCGATGAGGACATAAACCTAAATAACAGACATTTGGCGAGGTCGGGTTTACTCGGCTAATCGGGTCACACTAAATATAAAACGATTAAATCATGAAATCCGCATTCACATGTTTTACCAATTTATCCTTGGATATTAATTCTATTTATATTAAGCATTTAAAGATATGCTGTGAGAAAGAAGCTGTTATTATTCTTCTGAAAGAGAGTCTGAAGTAGTGCTCGGCGATATGACCTCGAGGTAATTAATTTTACCTTGATTATGATTCATTCCCGGATTATTTTCTTTTGGCTTGCTTTTTTTTTGCCCTCATAGCTCACTGACAATATTTATACTGTATGCTTTTTCTAATTCAAGAGTTCTCCTCCACGTTGCCTTCATGTCACAGATTAGATGTGACCATTAGAATTATATACTTTCTAAAATATTAAATAATAAAACAAACAAAACAAATAAACAAAAGAAATCAATGGGCAAGATGACCTCGATTAGGCGTTTTGAACGTCTGTTTGATTCATTTTCTGCTGCTGTTCTACAGTTTAAAAGAAACTCGTGTCGGTTTCTACACACAGCGCATAACTACAGTCTGTCCCCAGAAGCAGCTCCCAATATTAAGCAAGCATCAGCAAGAACAAAAATACAACAGTCCCCTATATTACAATAATGTTCCTTATTTAGAAACCTAACACGGGTTTAATTATGCGAAATAAAAGACTGTCTGAAAAGTTTTTATCTCCAATTTGCATTTATTAAGCACATAATGCACTGTCACCTCTGTTTAACTACTCGTAATAAACTCGCAGTATATTTTTAAGCTTTGGAACTGCTAGATGAGCTTAATCCAAATCCAAATCCATCTTCTGGTGATGTATGCCAAAGGTTTTAGCGCTTTTACAGCGCCTGTTTCTACCTGACCTGCATTTGACTAACGTGGATATAAAAATAGTTCCTGATAAATAAGCTCTTGTTTTAATTCATTTTTTAGAATTAACCACTTAGATTCATCATAAATAACTAAATAAATTTAATAAAATAAATCACTGGCAAAAAGTTACACGCAAAAATAGAAACTCAAATAATTATATGCATATTAAGCATTTTATTAGAATTTATTTGTGATCCTAACAGTACAGTTAGGATCACAAATAATGAAGAAATGAGAAAGTATTTTCACCAGATTCAGACGGAGAGAGAGAGAGAATGAGAGAGCTGGTGGGTGAGAAAGTGCCAGTATAACGGAGTTAATGCAGGAGATAAAATGTACAGTATGACTTTATTGCGAAAATAAATATCTGTAATATCTCTTAGACAACATACAGTACTGTGCAAAAGTCTCGAGCCACCCCTCATTTCTTCATCGATAGAAACCAGAACAAATGTTTTTACTGCAACAGGCTACAAAGTGTCTAAAGATAGAATTAAAAAACTGGTTGTTTGTGTATTGACCTCAGCAGCGACCTCATTTCCCCTCTCGTCTGTTCCAACCACTCAGCATTCAGCATACAGTCCTAATCACCGGCCTGATCATCACCTGTTTCTCACTATTTAAGTTAGATGTTTTTATACTTTAATAATTGATGAAAGTCGCTGTGTGGCTTAACAAACAAAAAACATTCCTCTGCAACAAGTCGTGAGGTAAAAAAGAAAAAAAAAAAGAAGAAAAAAAAGAAAGAAAAAAAAAGGCCTTCAGGAAGCCTGGAGAAAACAAAACAAAACAAAAAAGTCTGGCTTTTCGGAAGCAAAATATGAAGAAATGAGCGTTGGATCGAGTCGTTCGCACCGTACTGTATATCATCTGCAAAAACTCATCGATATCATATTGATGTACGGTACAGACCTAGAGTATGTAGAAAGCTTCTCTGGTCTACACTCTCACGATGTGCTCCTTTGTTTACACTGACACATGCGCTCTCACGCCGCCCCATCATGTGTGTACAGTATGAATATGGATAAGGCCTAGTTGCTGAGGTCCTGCCTGTGTTTCAACCATACAGATCTCACACACACTTGCTTCGTGCCTCTCTTCAACACGGGCTACGTAAACTTTACAAGGCAAAAATTTATTGGTTGATTAATAACGTATGAAATGAAAATATACTGTATGTGGTTTATTTCAAGGATTTAAAGCCGTACTGGGATTGCGTTAATCCCAAGCCATTACCATTATATAAAAAAAAAAAAAAAAAAGACGAATAGGGGAAGACAATCCCCTGCTATACAAACTACAATAAATACTGGCACTGTACAAAATTATGACAGAAAATACTGCACATTCAGGACAAACACGCACTTGGAGCGATAAATTGCACATGCGAGGGGATAATTAACATGATGAGTGGTGCTGAGCTGTGGGTTTTTCGGCTGAGGAACAGCTTTAGGTGGATGGCGGCGCTTGTATCTGATCATAAAGGAATTCGACGCGACTTGATTTCTACGACGGGTTCACATTAGTCTCCGAAAACGGAACACAGTGTTGGCATCGCTTTAGAAAAGTTGCACACATCGATACAACGCTGCCTCGGGCATTAATGATTTCCTGACATGCTGCTTAATTGGGTTTAGCATAAAGCCAAATCGTGCATGGGTCAGAAAGAGAAACACAACACACACACACGCACACACACACACCCTTGGATGTCAGAGGCATTAAGAACAGCGGAGGCCTATTTACGCAATTAGCAGAGCTGTGGTGGTCCCTGCTCACTTTAGATCGACTGGAGACAACACCAAAGTGCAGGTCTGACAGATTACTCAGGTATAGCACAGGCACAGAGGAGGAAATCTAAGAACTTCTCTCACCACACTCACTCACACACACACACACACACACACACACACAGAGGCTGCCAGCCTGGCTCTGTCTCCTTGGCAACGGAGGCAGAACCTTGAGGCTCTGGCAGTGCTTGAAGGCTGCATGGAGCAGGAACATTTGTACCGTTCGCATCCCACGCCCTGAAGTGGACGGAAAGCGGACGGCACTCGCAGGGGGTTCACACACACACTGAACGCTGGATGACGCTCCTCGTCGACTTCTGCGATACTTCACAGGATGACCTTTTCCCTGAGTAATGCAGGAACGCCGACCAAGCTTCCTGTTCCTCAGAGGAAAGTTCACGCTCCAGGAGATGTTCAAAGACTGCAGAGATTTAGATAGTACTCTTGGATCTGGATTCATGTTTACAAGTCTAGAATGCCGTTTTTTTTTTTTTGCTGCTGACGGAATCTGAAGAGCTGGCATGAACCCTCTGAATCTTTAATATTAAACATTATTTAATTATTGTTTTCTTTTTCCAACACAAGATGCATTTAAGAATTCATAAATGCCGTGAGCAATTATAAGCCACGATCTCATTTATTTATGATTTATTTTATTTATTTGGCTGCTTTTTTCTCTCTCCAATGTTTAATTCTAATGCATATTTGGTAAATGTTAAAAGTGACAAAGAGCTCCTGCAGTGGGTGTTAACAATCTTCAAGTTGTGCTTATTGGAAAAGGGTTCTTGACACAATTAAAAAAAAAAAAACATTTAAATCATAATCAAAAGCACTTGGGTGAGAAAAAAAAATACAAAAAGCAAATCAAGATTATGCTTGAAAAGCCTTTGTATTTTGTATATTTTTGTCCTGATAATCACCTACATGTTTCAGGTGTCTTTATCAGTGTGTGTGTGTAATTAGTAAAGACCGAGCAAATAGGTTGTTTGCCCGTGATGTCACATCTGCTCCGTTGCGCAGTGCGAACTGCTGCTGGAGGTCAGGAAGTGATTTTATACACAGGGAGTGTTATTACTATTATAGGCTCTCGAAATGCCTACGGTTTGTATGGTTACAGTTGCTCACATCAATTAAACAGAGGATCCATAAGGAGGTTTGATCAAGCACCGCAGGTACAGCGGATCATACATAAATAAATAAATTAATTAATTAATTAATTTAAAAAAAAATTGTGAGATCTTGAGAAAAGTTTGCGAGATCTCGCAAAAAACAAAATGGCACAAAACAAATTCCTCTTGAATTTTTTTTCCTAGCTTTTTTTTTATTATTATTGTTAGTTTTTTTATTTAGCCTCGCATTTTTTTTTTCAAGGTGGTCATTTTATTTTCCTGCAACATTTCCACCTATGTCCCTTTATGGGCTCAGTAGAAACAAACTTGGGTTTTAATGAAGCACAGTATTTAAAAATGTCCTGCAATTGGAAAAAAAAAAGAAAAAGACAAGAAATTATAGCTACTATTAAGCACATTCGGGTCATAAAAGGCAAAACTGATGCACCCCATCCCAGAGGTTTAACCGTTCAGCATTTTATATGAGGTGAATAAAATGGATTTTAGATGCAGGGAGACCAGTGCATGAACAAGTGCAGCTGTCCCTCATCAGCTTCCTTACTTCATCATCATCAAACAAAGAAGTATAGAAAACCTGAGCTCTTCTATTCAACATGAGTCCACAGCACCCCCTGTGGTAGGCAGAGGAAGTGCGACACATGCAGGACAATAAAACGCTCCTACTGCATCAGTAAGTGTACCTTACGGCCAAGCGTCTCATATGGAGCATGGACGTTTATTACCATACTTATTACAGAGGAGTGACAGATGTACTCTGACTGGGCAGGGCTAATCAGTCTTCGTATCAGCGTGCAGAAATCATCAGTGGCATGTAGCTCACATACCAGATGACAAAACAGACAAGCGGGAAGGAGAACCGCAAGCACGCACACATACACACACCCACGCTCTTTTGGTGTCTAATGTCCAGTCTCTGTGTGGTGACCATGATGCCATCTGGCATCGACTGCGCTGTGATGGGAGCGGGCGGTTGCCCATGGAGACGCACCAGCGGTATGGAGTCAAGGTGACACAGTCGGTGTGTATAAAGAGCAGAAAGGGCAGCAAGAAAACAGGGAACAGAGTGACCTCTCACACACCGGCTCACCAAATCCACTTTAGTGTGTTTAATTGAAGACAGACTCGCTTAACACTCTCAAAATAATTTGACCTGCCCCACACACACACACAAACACACACTTCCCTGTTTATGAATTACACCTTATAATAATTAGCTAATTTAATCAAATTCTCTGACAAAACTTGTAGTCACTGGTTGTAGCTCTACAGACCTATACACACACACACCACTACATCAGTGTCACTGCTGTGCTGAGAATGTTTCACCATGCAAATAACATCTGGCCACATCTGGTGGTCCTATAGAAGCTTCTTCCCAATGATGGATGGGATACAGATGGGCTGGAGTGTGTAATCATATATAAGTGCATCTATATTGCCTGATGAAATGGCCAAGGAAGGCGTAACTAATAAACTGTCTACAGCTGTATGCACATCAACACTTATATCCTTAGACACTCTGTTGGAGTTAATATTCACAAATCATTAGGGATGGGAATCACCCCAGGGACCTCCCTCCCGATACGATATCATCACGGTACGCAAGTTTAATCAAATCGGGATATTTACAGAATTACAAAACACATTGAATCGGCACCTAGGTATCGTGATGATACCTACTGTAGGTGCTTGCAAGAACTATTCCAGAAAGGCTGTGGCTGCATGACTACCTTAGAGAGCACCACCTGCAGGAATATAGAGGAACAGCAGCATATTTGGCGATACAGGAATTATCCCCAAAAAAAAAATCATAATATGTAAACTGAATCAATTTTTTCTCCATCTCCATTATAAATCATTATTCCACATTCTCAACATCCTGCATGGATGAACAACCACATTCTTGACCACAACACACAACTAGAGCTGGCGAATGTCTTTAAAATTCCTTTAAATGGAATTATTTATTACTTCCTAAGACTCAATATTGATCAAAACGTCGCTGAAAAACCATGCATGTCTCTGAGCGAATATACAGAGATGTATGATGTTACCGATTGTCAATACTCATGTGTTGGATGGATATAACGAAAAATAACAGCTCGGCTACTTTTGGAGCAAGCTCACAAGTACAATACCAGGCAAAAGTTTTGACTTCTTCTAATTCTAAGATCTTTCTTGATTGTTACTGTAAAGCAATGCAGAAGGCGTCCAAAGTATACAATAATTTCCTTTGAACAGTTGATATTGAGATGTTTCTGCTACTTCTGCTCTGTAAAGCCTTCATAACGCCTCTAATCTGAGATGCTGTTTGGTAATTGGTGATTTCTGAGGCTGAGACTCTAAATTAAATTGTCCTCTGTAGCTGAGGTAAGTTTTGATCTTGCTTTCCTGGGACGGTCTTCATGAGAGCCAGGTTCATCACAATGCTTGATGCGTTTCGTAAATGCACTTGACAATCCTGTTCTTGCAAGAAACTATTCCAAAACTTTCATATCTTAAAATAACAACTGACTGGTATTGATGTTGCTTAATTACAAAATGCCAAATGTGTTAATTCATAGTTTTGAAATAATCCAGTATTGTTCTAGACTGCAGAAATTAAATCACTAAAAAAACTAAACAATGAATAGAAGCTGTGTCCAGACTTTTGACTGTTACTGTACGTGATGTTCTACTGCTCAAGCAACCCTCCTTCTCTTTGTTTTCTTCATGCAAAGCTTCGTCTCAAGAGTCAAGCTAATCTTTATGTAACCTTATTATGACAAATCCGGATAACGACTTCTAGTTAAAGTCTAGTCTAGTCAGCACTGGTAAAACTGTTATGGTTACAGTGCATGCATGAGTACGTCGCATTAACTGTTATTTCTTTTTATATCGGTACAAAAAGCTCTCCAGTCAACTCTTCTCTTCTGGAAAAAAATAATAATAAATAAATAAATGCAAGCAGCTTTATAAAAAAGCTGTAATCCAATCTGAGGTGTATAGGGAACGTCTCTGCTCTCTGGAACTACAACTAACTCCAATCTGGATCAGTGAATGGTACAGAAAATGCGACACAACCTACTGTGTTTATTACTTAGCACTTTTCCGAATTCTCCTTAAAGAAGTTCTTTCTGTACCTCTTCTTTTCTGTTAATAAAACATTAGGCGGCTGTATTGATCTGTTGCAGACACGTGACGACCATGACGTCATTTACAACAGGGGACGGCAACAGTACTGTTAAAACACATCAGGCTCCTGTTTATGTTTGTTGATGACGTTTGTGGTGTATTTCTGTGCCAAAAAAATTACAGAATGATTTCCTGATGCTTTATCACACAGAAAAAAAGAGTCTCCTAGCAACGGATCGTAACCTAGCTTCTGTTTTGCTCATTGTTTTCATAAGCAGTAGGTTGTGGTGTACTTCATAACTTATTCAAAAGAGAAACAAGTGAGCGGAAAACAAATGAAAAAGATAATAAGGATATGCATTTGCAGAAGTTTGAGTTGTTATTATAATGTGATTATCTCAGATGTTTACAAATGCGATTCCACCTGGATTTGACTGATCAGCCTCAGTTTCCAAAGGGTACAAAAGAAACGCATTTTATTATGTTACATTATCAATGGCTGCATACATTCAAAAGCATTTTTTGCCAAGCTCTGTGTGCGAATTACTCTTGAACCCTGATTATTAAATAGGCTTACACCAGTCTCAAAACACCGCGAGTGCAAATTAGTCTCAAAAATCACACGCCCGTGTTAGAAGCTAAGTGTACCCACGTGCACGTAAACTGATCAAGCGACGCTCATTGCCGAGTGGAGTTTTACGACAATGGACGCATTTGAAGCGGTAAAATGTTGCAGTTTTAATGTTTTATAATCTTACAGGAGGTACACTCTAAAGTATTCTCACATTAGCATCCTGTGTGGAATAAGAAAATTATTTGCCAAGTTTGTTTTGAAATAGTAACTACAGTGGATGACAATCACTCGTGTTCAATTCAGTTGTGAAGCTGTTGAATAATTCTAAGGTATAAAACTTTTGATTTATGATTTTTTTATTTTAGTTTTAAGAGCTTGAACCTTTAAAAACATTGAGATTGAACTGGATAATAAAATTTATATCAAATCGTGATCAATACACAATACAATAGGTATCGTGATAATACCGTACCGGGTGGTGATCAGTTATTCCCATCCCTACTAAGTAAGCTGTACAATCCCTTGTTCCACACCCCTAGTAGTGCCCTTGATCAGGTGTTAGAGAGGGATTTCAGATTCAGCCTTGTGAGAGAAGCTAGTTGTCAATCAAACACAACATGGGCGGTTCAGAAGCATTTTGGAATGACATAAAAGCAGTTACTAGGTGTTGCTTAAGATGTCATATCATTAATAGATGAGTTTTCTGCTCAACGTGACAGACTGTGTGTGTAGGTCTTGGCACTGGTGTCCGATAAGTAACGCCCCTTATGCCATCCAGACGTGGGCGTCAGTAGAATCCTCAGTCAAACAAACAAATTTAAAAAATTTAAAAAGTCTCTCTGCAGTCTTTGAATGATATTTACTATGACAGCTGCAGAAAGTGCTGTTTACTCTTCCTACATGATCTTTGCTCCTCCCATCAGATGGCAGAAAGAGCTGGAGTATCCGGGCCGACATTGGCAGACTCTGCCAGAGTTTCATCCCCCTGGCAGTCACGCTCCTCATCATCTGGCTTCACTTCAACAAGCACCTGAATTAAACTGAACTGAACTGAAGAAACTCTGGAAATAATAACACAGTATATTAAATGGTGGACTGTGCTCTCACTCTACTTACTGGCGTATTTACAGATATTTATAACATTTTAATATATAATATAATCACAGTTCTGCAGTTCTTCATCTTTTTTGTTCCGCTATTGTAAGCACAGTCTTGCCTATTTATTCCATTACGCTACTGTGCAATTTTTCTCACCCGAGTATTATGCACAGCATGTATTGATTGCATGCATTATGCTCCTATATTGGAGCATATATATATATATATATATATATATATATATATATATATATAT
>JAQMYJ010000004.1:14089769-14099880 GCA_030014305.1 Clarias laeviceps
AAAAAAGCTAAACTGTTGAGACAGAAATGATGAAAACTGGAATGCTGGACTCATATATATATATATATATATATATATATATATATATATATATATAGTATATATAGTATATATGTATATATGGAATGACACAAAGGTATTGAATGGTTTGAGCATGGAATAGATACAAAAGATTTGATAATAAACCCAAAGATTAGGACGATCCAAGATTAGGATGATGTTAAGAAGTCTCACCAGGGACCATAAAGTCTCTGTAGTTTCATGACTCAAGGCCTTTTAGACAAGCTGTGTAATTAACCGGGGGGAAAAAAACCCACAAGCCACGCAAATCATAGTCAAAAACTATGACTTTGAAATCTACAGCCTTTGTATAGTTATAGATCAAGGTACCACTTGTTTTTTGTTATTTTTTTCATTTATTATAGCAGAAAGTAGAATTTTGTAACTTGAATGCAACCTCTGGCAAATGATGGAAAAATTGCACTCTTGGATCATTTTGAGTTAGAATGGAGAGGAGTTCGCTCCAATTCTTGCATATTAGTGAGAAAAAGTTGCCCGAACATAGAGAACACAGCGTGGCCATGAACATTGGTGAGCAGTAATTGGGAGGTTGGATTTGCTGGTGGTTTGAGGACAGCTTGTTTGAGCCGGAGCTCCGCTGGGACACCTGGTCCAACCCGGGAGACACTCTGAAGTGTGCTTCATCTCTGCTGCGTGTTAATTAGCACATGCTGCTGGTGGCCTCCTCCTTGAAGGGGTCTGCATACACAACCCTCATCAAATGCACGTCACTACAGCAGTACATATGTACAGCAGCCTGATTTCCATCAGACACACAAATGTCACCTGGTACTCCAGACTCAGCACCCGACGTGACTAATTACAAAGTAGATAAAAAAAATTAAAAAAAAAACACAACAACAACAACAAGAAGAAATGTCCATACGGTGCAGAGTGCATCATTTGACAGTTTTGCACCAATCCCTCCATCTGGAGCCAGGTTCCTCTTGCTAACGTTTCCTGTTGGCCTGTGGACGCTTCCTGTGTGCAGGGGGATAACAGACAAGCTTCCCCTGGCACGCTGCCGCCGCCAGCTGTGAGGACCTGGCACCAGTTCTGACGTCGCACACCATGTAATCCTGCCAGGCCATATGCCCTCCGTTTGCCAGGCCACGGGGAGGAGTGGAGGCTCAGACTCGGCTTCGCCACACACTCCAGAAGGGGCATTCATATTCAGTGTCATTCGTACCATCCCACGTCATATGACCAGCAGGGTCCGGTCATCAAGAAGCATGTTTGCCTGCACCCAGGGCCGGCTAATGAGTGGAACGCAGATTCCACAAAGGTGTAATTGAAAGCGGGGATAATTAATATAGGAGTCGATTTGGCAAATCCGTCGCCCCGGCAGCAGAATAATGAGAGCTGGGACCATAATTACTATGTAAGCGTGGCATCGCGCAAAAAAACGGAAGGTACGGATCCATTTGTGATTTATGAGGACTGTCATCTGGAGGTAATGAATAAAAGGCCTGTAGCAAAGGAGGAACAGAGAGCTCACGTTCTTCAACAGTTAGGTGTTCCCACGTTTCCACCGGAGTGATGATATGAGATGATGGACCGTCCTTTACAGAATGAAACATGGTTTCACCAGCCTCTTTATTATCACTGGACAAAGTTTTCTTAATGTAAACCATCTATGAGGGATGTAATTGAGGTTTGACGGGTTTTTATTTTTCATTTTAAAGTTCAGGAGCCGATCATTACAACTTGTTCTCAATCAGAAATCTTCTCGATCACTCTGCTAAACCTGAGTGGAGTCATGTGAGCACGCACTGACGGCCTTAATGCATTATAGACGGCATCTACAAACTAAGCAGGGAAGCAAATGTTGTTCATCAAACCACGGACGCTATTTCTTTTTATCTTGGACTATTAATACTAATGCATTCTATGAATAATTCCAACCCTGGTGCATTGTGACAATTTTCTTTGCTGGTTGCTGATTCACGTAAAACATCAAAAGTATATTTGTACAGTTTAATAAAATGCACCCTTTTGTGTTTATGTCCACAATGAGATGCGCATCATATCAATGACCGGACGGTCAAATGATGCATGGAAAAACACGTCAGAGGATCGAATCAAAAACGTGGACTGATACAAATCCAGCATTTCAGGCCAAGATTGTTTGGATACAGATATTCAGTATTAGACAGAAGGTTCTCTATAGAGCTCTTCAGTGTAAGGGCAATGGATGGATGGATGGATGGATGGATGGATGGATGGATCACTTTGTTATGGGGGGAAAAAAAACTGAACTTAACACTGAAGAAACAAATCAGGTAATAAAAAAAACATTAGCAATTAATGCACATGACAATCACCTGCAAACTGACTAGGTATTAGATCAGTAAGGATTAGATACTAGATACTAGTAGATAGATCCCTACTGTAGGACTTCACTAAAAAGAGTGCAAAAGCCTTCTTGGGAGAGTGGGTTCTGTTATAACATGGGCATGGATTTGTGACGGTCAGGTGTCCACATACGTTTGATGATATAATGTGTTTGTTGTTGTTGTTTCGGCTGTTCCCGGCAAGGGATCGCCACAGTGGAATATTCATTCTGCACAACAACTTGGCACAGGTTTTACGCCGGATGCCCTTTCTGACGCAACTCTCCCATTTATCCGGGCTTGGGACCGGGACTGCGTCCAGTGGCTGGGGGGTTTGGGCACTGTCTGGGAATTGAACCCGGGCCTTCCGCATAGCAGCCGAAACACCTACCACTGAGCCACCAATGCCCTTTGATGATATAATGTGTTTAAGGGAGAAAAAAAAAGAAAAAAAAAAATGAATAGTTTCATGAAGGGCGCCAATACTTATCAGGGAGTGCTGTAGTTGCTTGAGATGAAGAAGTGAATAGAGTATTAAGATTAAAATCAAAAGAGATTTTTTTTTTGTGTGTGTGTGTGTGTGTGTGTGTGTGTGTGTGTGTGTGTGTGTGTACCGCTTTACTACAAATGGGTTTCAACTGAATAATTTTTTTAAAGAGTGAGAATTATACATGAATACATCCATCAAGAGATGGTCACTTAATACCTTTTTTGCAGCGCTCTAATATTTAACTATTAAATTGGCTTTTATTTCGTACTTGACACTGGTCATTTACATGCATTAAATCATTTACAACGGGAAATTAAACTGAATAGGGTGTGATTGTCGATGATGGTGCAGTAACAGAACTGATTCGAAATTAGGATTTTACTATAGCACTCAACAAAAGACTGTTATTCATAATCACAGAAATTATAATAAGAATAAGGTTTAAAACGTCTCCACATATAGTAATAGCCCTAACATTCACTTACGCAGTAATCCTGCAGCCACGTCTGTACAACATTTAAATAGAACAGAAATTGGCAAGCACTTGGACGCGTTCGGTCTCGGACCCTTGTTCATCATCGTGCCACAGGTTGCAAAAATGAAGCCTAAAATTGCGACATGATTTGCAAACACCAGCCACTTTAATATGAAACCAGCGCACACCAACCAAGCTATTATCTAATCAGTGGGTCACGTGGCAGCGGCACTGTGAATAATAGGCCAAGAGCCTTCAGGTTCTCATCAAACATCACAATGTGATCTTAATGACTTTACCCGTGGCATTGTGTATGGTGCCAGATGGACTGGGATGAACATTTTGGGAACTGCTATTTTCCTGGAGTTTTCACATGCAAAAATACAAAAAAAAATAAAAATCCAGTGAGCACCAGTTTCGTGGGTGTAAAAAAAACAAAGTTATTTGTCAAAAAGTGTTTCAAGCTGACAGGATGGCTGCAATAAATCAAACAGTCACTCTTTCCAAACATGGTTTAAGCCAGTGTTCCCAAACACCGGGCCGCAGACCAGTACCTGGCTGTGGATGATTTGGTACCGAGCTGCACTGAAAGAATTTTTTATTTTTTTTTTATGTTTTATTGACTCTCAAGGTCTGAGGAGCATTTCATTTGAAAAAAATGGTCAGATCTCCTACTTACGTCTGTCTGTACCTCTAACACACTTGTCTCTGTCTCAGTTTCGACGGCCAATAAAATGAACCTAACATTACCAGCTAACCCCAGCTAAAATGACACTGAAGAGCTTCTTTGAAAATGTCAAAATACTCAATGATGAGACAGCTGATGAGACTGCCGACAAAAAGAAAACTGCATTTAAAAGAAAAAAACCAAAAGTCCTACCTGAATTACGGGTTTATCGCTACAGGTGATTCACTTACTCCAAACCCACTCTGTAGAAAACTCTACTTTCTGAATTAAAATAAAAGTGGAATATCACGAGATCACCACAAAAGCACTTAAAACCCTCTTCCATTTCCAACAACCTATCTTTGTGAAACAAGGTTGTCTGCAGTGACAGCAATGAAAGTGAGACTGGACTTGAGGAATATGATTCAGGTGTCATTGTCTCTCATCACTGCTAGATGGGACCGTCTCGTCGCTGACGAACAGGCTCAGGGCTCAGAAAAGTGTCGGAAGAGACAAATGAAACAGTGGTGATGTCAGTGGGTGAGCCGCTGATGCTGTTCTTGCAAATAAGGAACATGTGCATTAGGTTTGCATTAGGTTTTATTAACTTTAAAATCATTTAATCTGTTTCAATACTTGAGCTGGAATATTTTAAGAAATTCTGGTCTATCCATTATCGCATATTCATCTTGTGATCTCAAACCTAAATGTCTTTAAAAAAAAAAAGAAGATAAGACTTGGCCTTTCTGTTCCTATATTCTCTGAGAGGACTGTACAATCAAAAAGAAAGATAAAACTGTGCCTGGCAATATAGAATTTCTACAGTAATAACATGTAAAGAGCATAAGCCATTTTGAAGATTTATCTCCCTGTTCCTGTCGATATGAGAACAGATGCTGGTGATTTCTTTCTCAGCTGTTGTTGGTCAGTCATCAAATATAAACTACCACAACAATAGTCATGTGCCAAAAATAAAAGGGCTGCATGTTTTTATTTCCAGGTTTTGCACAGCAATGTTTAAAGCTTTGGCAACGGAAATGGGAACGTCAGGGTCTTGGTTGTACCACAGGTGCAATTTTAGACTAAAGTGGTTCGAAAAATCCAGAGGTCGCTAATGAATTTTAAATGTCTCTTGATTCACCGTTCCAGCATATTAGTGAAAAAAAATTTTTTTTTTTGAACACAAAAGAGGTAATTCAGTGCAAACAGGAACTAGCTGGCCGGCACTCAAGCGAATCAAAAATACAGAAACTTATGTTTAAAAATAGCCCTAATACGCAAGACAAGCTCAACTGCAAATGACTTGCTTATGAAAAAAAAATAATAATAAATAATAATAATAACTTGAAAGGTGCGCAAAAAATTGATGAGTCATGTGAGACCTCTGCACTGGCTCACCTCGCTGAACTTCAGCTGTGAGAGGACAGCAGCTCAAAGGGCAGCTGTGATAATGAGAGGAGACGACTAAGTTACCCAGAGTGTGAAATATGAGCTCAGATCAGTCCATTAGGGAATTAATTTGCAGTTCTCAGCGGTTTGAGAGAAATCATTAGACATACAGTAATGGGAAGGTCATGAGACATTAAGGGATTGTCCAGACTGTTAAACCGTCCTTTTGGAGTCCTTGGAATTGATAAATTACTACCAGAATATTTGGTACTGTAACAAATAACTTGCCTCAATGTCTGGCGAACCGATAACAAGAGCTGTACAGCAACAAACAGAGCTCAGATGAGCTTGGCACATTTCACTAGGAGAACTAAAAAAGAGCACTTGCTCACAGCAGAGATCTGAGCAGAACTTCAATTTATAGCTTTTTATAGCTGAGTAATTAAACTGAATCCAAAAATATTCAATATGATCCAATTCCTCAAGGAAAACGAATGACTTGGTGACAGGGCAATTTCTCGGAATAATTCCCGGCTCGGGTTCAAAAACGGAAAAAAAATGTAAATGTAATATCAGATGTTTGACTTATCACAGTTCATGCTGAACAATTTTAAAACATTCAGCATATTGCTAATCAAGTCCAAAAGACTCAGTTAATGAGTAGAAATAAAATATTAATCAAGTAAATGTAGAAGTCCTTCATTCACAAATCTACCTGAGAAGTTCTTACCTTCAAATTTACTATCAAAAGTATTGAGCTTGTTATTACTCACTATATATAATAAAAGTGTATCTCTCTCTCTCTCGCTGTCTGAAAACTATCCTTCTCCGCCTCTGATTCTAAACACCTGCTACGTGAGTGTTTTATAGAGGGAAGGCAAATTACATGATTACATACAGTATAAAACAGTCAGCAGGTGGCAATATTACAGTACCTTTTCAAATGCTATACACCGCTGTGGGTATGTAACGCAACATCATGCACAAACGTAGTGAAGTACAATGTACAGCTACTTGTTGTACAAGGTAGTGAAGTAAAAGTAAAGTACAGATGTGAAAAACCTTATTTAGTTACCTTCCACCTTTGTCTGTATCTGTTTAACGCTACAAATATCCTGTCCCCATCTGTATTCAAACATTAATCCATAGTGGGTGTGGTTTAATACATACCATTTATTTTAATAAGCATTCCTATCCAAAATTGGTAAATTTTTTAAAAACTAATTTTGCTGTTTCTATTTTTAAAATAAACTATTTCAAAACACAGAAACCCTGACCAGGCAAAGATAGAAGCTGTAAATGTGATACAAAGGTAAAAAAAAAAAAATACTTTTTGTGACTATGTTGTTCTCCTCCCTTAGATCCGGGACCTAATGAACACTTAAAAGACTCGAGCAGATCACCTGGATATCTATCTGGAACGCTTTCTTTATAAAAATAGTAATGTAACGTGGCTAGTATTAGTATTTGCAGTCATTTGGAGCACATAACTGTTTAATCCAAACAGCATACAAACAGTTACACCCCCTGTCTCTGTCCATAAGCAAAATCAAAACTCAAAAAAAAGAGTTAAGGGTTAAGTATATACTCTTTCAACTCTTTAAGCGCGTCAAAATGAGTGATTTATCTGACAACTATAAAATAATAGTTTTTTTTTTTTTTTTAAAGCCTCTGCAGCTTGTAGCAAGTCACAGCCTAGCAGACATTGTAATAGCATGGCCCTGTGCTAATCATGGCTCCAGTGCACAGTGTCTCTTGCTCTTTAAGCGAGGCTGAGAAAGTAGAGTAGAGTGGCTCAGTTCGATGAGGAACTCAAGCAAAGAAAAGTGGAAAAATACCCACCGCCCGATGTCCGAGGACCTGCCAGGCAATCACTTAACAACTCGTTAGAGCAAATCAGGAACGTTAATCAGCGGCACATTAAAATCAGCGCTTGGCTCGCTTACCCGAATGGAGGAATACGAACAAACCGATACTCATTAAAGACTTGCTGCGGCGTCTCACACACCACTGACCGTTCATTCATTTCTCCAGCAGAAGCCTGGAGCTCTTGGTCAATCTGAAAAACTCTTACCAATGAAGCAAGGTGAAGCAGAGCTGGCGGTTGAAGTATGGATTGACGCGATGTCTCAGAAACTGGATGTGGAAGCACTAGCAGGAAAAGATAGCTCTTAGTTTCTGTGCAAGGGGAGTTTTAGCCAAAAGGAGGACTAATATGTGCTAACCCGTTCCTCATGCCACCTGCTGACTGCCAAACTACTACCACTTCCCGACTGGGAGCACATGAAAGATGAAGAACGCCGTATGTGGCGAAGAGCCTCTCGCATGTGAGTGATTCCCTCAGATCTCAGCAGGACTACCTTCATCTCCTCTCCTCTTTACACCCCGGGCAAAGGTTAAAGCCACATGTCTTATTCCGCCTACATATATGACTCCGTACGTCTCTACTCGATAAATTATCTACATTAGGAAAAACTAAAGCATATTATCATTGAGTGTCAGGGTGCAACACCTTAGTTCTTGATGCTTTTACAAAGACATTCAGCAGTGAGAACATTTCACAGTAGTGCTGCTTTTGTACTGATGCAACTTGTGCTCAGAACTTGCCGCAATGGGCCATTCATTATTATGAGCTCGAATCAAAGTGAGTCATGCCAGGAACTAGTTTCTAGAAATTAAAAGCTTCAAAAGGAATTCATCCGGCATGCACATTGGCAAGTGAGACAAGTCGCTCATAGCTAATCTTGCGTGGGCACTTAGCAACCCATACCATTATCACCTGCAAATTTTAGAATTCTGGTAAGAAAGTTTAGTAGCAATGTATAGTTTCCAAAGCTAAGTAGATAAACCCGAATTCAGCAGCGCAATAACCAGTGTCATAGTTAATTAATTCATACTAGGTTCGTTGGCAAACCAAGCTACAGGCTAGCAACATAAACTCAACACATGAACTCAACACAGGCACCAACATTCCCTACTACTTCCTTACAAGATTTCTCTTAATTTATAACCAGAGAAGGACAGTTTGAAACAACATATTCCATCTTTTTATATAAAAGTAGTACATAGGAATAATTTGTATGAACAAGCCTACATTTATTAGTACAGAAGCTGTCATTTGGGGAAGTGAAGCAAGTCAGGCAATACATGCCACAAAATCGGTTAGAGGAATCATATACAAAAGTGCCAAACTAAATTTTTTTATTTTTTATGCAAATTAGCACACTCAGGTTTTTACTTGCCACTTTCACTGACATCATGGTTTTATGTTAGGAATGTACATACAGTATAAAGTAATTACATTAATGATTACCCACAACGTTGCCATTTGTTAGTGCGAACATAGCTAAAGTACCTACATAATCTTCACTAGACACTGGCATCTGTTTGTTGAACAAATCAAATTAGTTTTCAAATCCTGCTAACATGCTAATTTCTTTCGTTCACCCAGAAATGGGAAGGCGATATTGCAGGACTTCCTCCATGTAAGGAGTGATCAGGGCTATTAATTACATGAGAGCAGAGGGACGAGAGGGAGATGTGCATTCACCCAGCAGGTCTCAGAGCTGATTCTGGGCCCCCATTACCTCCCCACTCCAACATAACTCCTGGGCCTTGGCGATTACTAGAGCTTGATATGTATGCCTGGCATGATGTAACACGTCACCTCCAAACTCCCCCGAACAATCCCACGATGCAGCCTTGCAAAAATAAAGGGTTCAGTTTGTTTGAAATATACTGCAGTCAGGATGCATATAGAGAGCACAATGCTGCCTCTCAGAGAGGAACAGTTGTTTTTGCAGTGACAACATTTCCATAATTGTGCCTCTCTACATCACCACATTAATAACTAGATATAAAAGCAATCAATATGTTATTGAAGGTTAGACATTTAGGTTTAATTCAACATCAATTGACCAGTGACCCAGTCCCATTAACATTCACACATGCCCATTCTACTGTATAACACAACTTCCACCATGGTTGCCAGATTGATTGCTATGAATCATGAGCTCTTTCTTTCCTTCAACATAATTTTTTCCTCTCATCACTCCAGTACAAGTTAAACTTGATTTCATCTGTCCAATGAATTTTATAAAGACTTTAATATACTGTATGTTTCGAGCAAAGTCTAATCAGCCCTTCTGTTCTTCAACGCTCCCCGTGGTTTACATCTTAGGGTAAGCCCCTTTGGATTTGCAGTCATGAGGGCATTTCTTGACTGTAGGCAATGCAGTGACTGCTCATGATATTGCCTACTGCCTCTAGAGGGTTCTTGATTTGGCTAGATGTTGTGAAGCGGGTTTTTCTTCATCACCAAGGAAAGAATTCTACATTCATCTGTTTTAAACATCTTTCCTGGTATTCTAGATCTTTTGATGTTGAATTTCTTCTTTTATAAAAATTTGTACTTTGGTTGCCTCCTTCATTTGCACTCACACCTCCTTGGACTGCATATTGAGATGTAACAGCCACCACATGCGATTTCAACACTTGGGATCCACACCAGACCTTAAGTTCCATCTTCTTAATTTGACGAAATACCGTGAAAAGTGTCAGGTGTGTTGTGCGATAAAAGAGTATCAGCGAGAATGAAAGGAAAGGTGTACAGGACAGTGATGAGACCAGCGATGCTCTACGGCTTAGAGACAGTGGCACTGAAGAAAAGACAGGAGGCAGAGTTGGAGGTAGCAGAG
>JAQMYJ010000004.1:14099980-14136361 GCA_030014305.1 Clarias laeviceps
GGATGCAGAGGATAGGGTTAGATGGAGGCAGATGATTCGCTGTGGTGACCCCTGAAAGGGAACAGCCGAAAGACAAAAAAGAAGACTGTGACCATAAACCACAGTCAATTGTCCGATTACTTTGTCCGAAGGGACCTTGCCAGAAATAGCTAATTCTTAAAAAGGGTGTTACTGTGCAGCTGGAGGCCACATTAGATGAAGATTAGAAATGTTCCAAGTGTAACATGGTAACTGAGTAGAACCCTAAACACAGGCCAGCATAAGAACATGTAGCTTTGGTTATTTGTGAAGAAAAGCTGTAGCAGTTACACAAACAGTTCATTATTGCCATTATCATTATCTGTGGTACTACTGATCAACATTAAAGATAGCACCGGTGAAGCACGTCTCCTCTAGGACTTCAGCGTGGAAGAATCCATACATCGGCATGAAGCAAATTACAATATAGATCTCCTCATGTTCAATAGCGTGCCATTCTAAAGAGTCCATACCACTCCATCAGGTTCATCCTCTTTAATTACAAAGCCTTAATGTTGCGTAATGGGAAAATTGTTTCGGCCAAGACTGAAAATAGGTCTAGACTGAAAGGAGGCAAGTCACTTAACTTAATCCGTGATTCGGTGACTTTCTGTGACTTTTTCAATACGCCATCAGGAATTCTGATGAAACTGACAGGCATACATAGACTTCTTCAAACCAGAAGTTCAACACGTGCAAAGAGATTAAGGACACTCTGAATTAGAGCAAACATGATATGATCTGGTTAAAGCAAAAGTAAAGAGCAGGGCTATGAAAAGATCTTACTCACATATCAACAGGACCTGACATTGAAAATATCAGGTGTCTTTACAAATATAAAGCATTTTAAAAGCCTCTATAACCCCAAACTACAAACAGATCCCAAGAGCACTAAATTATCCTTATTCCACTCAAACTTATTACCTGTCACTTTATTACACGGCTCCGTTTCATGTGAAAGACTTGTAGACATTTTTAAAGACCATTTTTTTCCTCCAGATTTTTTCCCCCACACTGTTTATGTTCTACTTTTTTTCCTTCTTTTTTTATATCAACTTAAGCATGAAAAGAAAAGGAAATTAATTGCAATATACAGTAGAAAAGCTGTCAGAGAATAAAGGAATGATTGAAAACAACGGATTTAAAACTGCAGTGTCTTATTAGTAGCTCCAGAAATAAAAAGAGAGGATATGCATTTGAAGATTAAGAGCTTTTAAATATTCTGTTCCAATACCATGTAAAAACCCTTGTCAAGACTTATAGATTTAATTAGCATTAATGAAATATTTAACAAACAAAATAAAAAAAATTGGACCATGAAATCTATGTCTTTATGTAAACTTTTATTTATAGCCTAGTGCTAGTGTAATATCATCAAGGGAAAATCTTTTCTAACTTTTTGTAATTAATGAACATGAAAAATTTGAATAAAGTGGCCTTCAATAAATTTAAATGTAATTTAATTAAAAGATACTAGTTCAGAATCAAGAAAAACAGTACCCTTTATTTTATTTTTTTTAACAAAAAAAAAAAATCAAACAATCAGTGCATATTATCAGAACTAATTACATATCAATCCATGTGCTATTCCAGTGGGAATAATATTACACTTTAATTAGATCTGAGCTGCCAGGTCATTCCAAATACATAACCCTATGACCTCTACATTAGTACCCTAATTAACACTCACTCTCACTCACTCATCTTCTATACAGCTTTATACTGTATTCAGGGTCATGGGGACCTGGTGCCTATCCCAGGAGGCTTAGGGCACGAGGCTGGGTACACACTGGACAAGGTGCCAATCCATCGCAGGGCACACACACATACACTCACTCACACACTCATACACACACTACGGACAATTTGGGAACGCCAGTTAGCCTAACCTGCATATCTCTGGACTGTGGGAGGAAACCAGAGTACCCGGAGGAAATCCACCAAGCACGGGGAGAGCATGCAAACTCCATACACACAGAGACGGGAATCGAGCCTGGCCGGGAATCAAATCCGGATCCTGGAGGTGCAAGGCGACAGTGCTAACCACTACACCACCGTGCCGCCCCTAATTAACACAAAAGATTATAACTTTCCAAATTTATGAGCAATCACTTGGGTCATATTAATCATTCAGCCACAGTCTAAAGGAAATGTCAGTCACAATATTTTGAAGGAAAAAAAAAAAAAAAGAGATCTGATCAATGCACGTTCTTACAGTGGACCAATGAGCGCACTCTACCCACACACACTGAGGAGGATGGTGTGGGAAAAAAAAAAAAAAAGAAATAAGTACTTCCTGAGAGCGTCTCACAAAATTCTACATCTGAACTTCACCAAGTATGGATAGAAATATGACTGGCATCATCCTGGGACCAAACAGAAACTGATGGGGAATGTATGAGTATAGTTGGTGATGTAAAAGTGGTGGCATGCACGGAAATGTAGCCCATAGTTGCTGTAAAATCTGCCACTGATGCTTTTAGAAGATTTAAGTAGCAGGAGGTTATAGAGCTTTTGCTGACACAAGATGACCATGACATCAGTCACAACAAGGGACAGTAGTATGTATTTTTATTGATAATTAAAAGAAGGTTGAGGTGTATTTTGGAAGAGAACAAAAATTAAGATTACTTGATGCTTTGTCACACAGTTAGAGCAACCTAACAACTTATAGCTTCTGTTCTGCTGGTTGATTTCATATGCAGTATGTTGTGGTGGATTTTTTAAGTTATTCAAAAGATAAACGTGTGTAAAAATGGATGAAAAAGATAATAAGGATATTTAATTATCAGAAGAAGTTTGAGTTATCATCATAATGGGATTGCCTCAGAGGGGGTACAAATATGTGATTCTTCCTGGATTTGGTGGCATTCACTGGGGATAGTGTTAGCTCATTCAGTGCTTCTTTGTCAGATGAGACAATGCTATGGAAGATTGTGTGCTTTAAGCTTCATAAAATGATATGCAAGTGATTAACTAATACTGACATTTCAAGATTTCTAATTAATAGCTAACTAAATGTTCTAGGGTTGAATCCCAAAAGATGGAAAGCTAGTGCACTAGTCTGTTCTGGCACCTAGGTGGTGGAGTGAACTTCCTCTGGATGTCCATACAGCTAAGTCTCTGGCAATCTTTAATCGACGACTAAAGACCCATCTGTTTCTTCAAAATTTGGGAGTCAAATAGGAGACAAAGTGTTGTTTAAGGAACATTATGGCATCTCATGTAGTTTTAACTATTTTTGAATGTGGGCTTTGGCAGTGGCATCCGGTTTCTTTTTAAAGTGCAGAAGTGGGTAGGATATCTACAAAAGATCTATAATCAAAAAGACGATGCTGGAAGGTTTAGACTTAACTACCGTTTAGATTTAACTACCATAACTACCGTTTTCAGCAAGGTGATGGCAAACATACAGAACCTCCAAATTAACAGAGAAATGTTAAAGAAACCTGACCAGGGAAGTCCACATGTGGAGTCCTAAGAATATATTGGAGCTTAAAAAGACTGAACAAAGATCTCTGTACATGTCTTTATTTTAAGTAAATATTTTAAAGCCTACAGTACATTGCTAAAACAGCTATGGCTCAAATGGTTAAGACTCTGGGTTACTGATCGGAAGGTTGGCGGTTCAAGCCCATGCACTGCCAAGTTGTCACTGTTGAGCCCTTGAGTAAGAGCCTTAACCCTATCTGCCCCAAGAGTATCCGACTGTATCCTGGTTGACCCTGTGCTCTAACACCAGGTTCCTTACTGGGATTCCTTATATGTGAAAACATAATTTAACCGTACATGCGACAAATATTGGAATACAATACAAGACAATATTGAGAGATTCACAGAGATTTTTTTTTACACAATATTGACTGTAAAGGGTGGCAATAATTGTAAACTAGTTTGATGTTTAAGAAATTACTAATAAAAAAAATCCAAAATACTTTGAAGTCAAATCATTAATTGCATTAATTACAATATCATTTATATGTTCATATATTTTATTTTATTCTATTATTTTTTTCTATTATTTCATTCTATTTCATTCATTCTTTTCTATTTTATTATTTGCAAATTGTGTATAGCGTTTTCTTTACATTTTTGAATAATTTTTAATATATATAATATAATTAGTATATTCTTATTTCATATTTAGAAATTTTTATACTTGAAATATTAAATATTTTATTTGAATATTTTTCTTTTCATACTCTATTTTTCATTTTTTTCATTATATTCTTATTTCATATTCTTTATTTAAATGCTCTATTTTCTTTTTAAACAGACATTTTTTCCTGTAAGCCTTCTATTTGGCTTATCTCTTTGGCCTATATACATGTGTATTGCAGTGCACTGTGCATGACATCATCTGTTCTATCTATTAAAAGAAAGAGCTCGATGTCTGCTAGTCCATTCTCATCACAGTAATAATGACACACCAATGGCGCATGTATGATGATGGCATGTTTGCGCTATGAGTGTACTCCTACTGAAATGCAACCAGAGATTCAATAACAGGACATTTAATAAAACCACATGAGATTTATGTTCACTTGTAAATGTATGGAAAAAAGAGAAATCTATGCAGACAGCCTCTACAGTAAGCCGCCACTCTACCCCTTCACATAGATCTTCATAGACGTGATGGGGGGGAAAGTTATTGTTCAATAATTCATTAGCCTAACAGCGTCTTACAAACAAGTGGCCTGCCTGCTTTCAAATTATATCCTGTCATCATACATCTTTAAAAAGCAGTGAGGCTCTGAGGATCCACACAATCAACATGAGAGACGAACGCACTTTCTGAAACGCTTTTTCATTCTCCTTATTGACAACAAAAGACGTGTGTTTTTCTGCAAAGCTTTGTGAAGATGGCAACGGAGCGGGAGAACGAGAGCGATGGTGAGCCGTCACGTTCGAGACGTTCGTAGCAAACTATATAAAAAGGAAAAGGGGGTAAAAGCCAAACTCTTCACTGAAAGAGATGCATTTCAGTCGATAGAGTTCTTCAGGTTGGTTGTCAGAGGATGCTTCACTCTTAAGGTCTTGTTCTGTCTCTCTCTGTCCATCACTGATTGAGACTAGTGGACATATTCACTTCACAGTAAGAAAAGTGCCTTCCATTGCTGGACGCATTGACTTTAATAGTGAACCCAGCTGTCTGGAATCGACACCAAAGCTACGCTCTGACAGAGAAACCACTATGGTCGACATCAGAGTCTATTGGACCCAGTGGAGCTCTGGGTAATAATCAGCTGAGATTAATGAACATGGATCCAAAGTATTCTGTCCACTGTAATAGAACTTTTATCTAGTTGTAGGACACTGTACAGTATCATAGTGTGCAACTAGTAAATACTGTAGCAGAAGGAAAACTGTACATATATTGTCACTTTCACGCTGCTTCACAGCTATATTAACTCCATTAAATAATAACTGTGAGTGGAATACTTGCTCTCCCATATCCCAAGTGCTAAACTATAGCACTTTTCTTCAGAAAGTGTTACACTGCCCACTAACAGTATGTTAGCAGCAGTTTAGAGATCTGGCCAGCTGGCTTTACGTGCTATGGAGCGGGCTAAGGATGGCCTTTCATGGTTGACAGCTGTTATTTAATAAAGAAGAGACGCCAGACAGGTAGGAATCGGCCATGACTATATTAGGGAGAACATCAGGCGAGTAAATAAATCTGTTCCAGAACTAAATAAAATGCAAAAATACTGTGTCAATCTGTTTTGATTACTGATTATATATTTACCAAAAATGATCTTTGTCCTATTTTGCAAGTTGACTGACATGATTTTAATCACAAGTTAATCGTCTTCAAGTTTTTTTGACACGATTTTGACTTTATTCAAAAATCCATGCCAAACTTCAACACAGAGGTGTCAACCTTGCTAACAAGATAATCCTAACAGGCAGGGGCGAAAACAAAACTGAATTTAACCACAAAACTTTCTGACATATGTCATTAGACTAAGAAGCTTGATGAATAAATTATAAAACATTTTGGTTGAACAGATATTTAAAAGCCATTTGCTTACATTACAGAACTGTTACAGTATAAACGCAGACATATCCAGTCAGCACTCAAGCCTGTATTAGTTTCCACATCACAATAAACAGCATGTCAGGAAACTGTCCAAAAAAGAATTGCACGCTCTAAGATTTCATTTAATCACCTTTAGTTTTGATTATGGCAAACAATGTGGTGGCTGGTTCATGTGTGCAAATGATTTCTCATGCTCCCAGAATCACTTGATCACAATTTGAGTCCTGGAATATGCACATGCCATCACTCTATGAATGTGATAACCTGGTCATTCAGTACACTCAGACCTGACTAACTGAACTAACCCCAGATCATAACACTGTCTTCAGAGGACTGTACAGTGGGTGCTATACACTCTGGACTTATCAGACCACATGACCTTTTTCCTTTGCTCTAAAGTAAAATCTTTATGCTCCCTAACAACCTTTTCTGATTAGCCTCACTAACAAGTGGTTTCCTCATGGCAACACAGGTGTAATCCCAATCCTGTGAGTTCTCATTACATGTGTGTATGAGATGTATGTTCTTACTTTCAATAAAAAGCATAGCTATAGTTTTTACTGGTTGTACTTTTAATTGGTTTTAGACCTGGTTTCATCAGGAAAAAATAGACATTTTTATGATGAAGTATTTATCTTAATTATCTTTATTGTTAGTTACCACATGCACATAACTCAACAATATATATGGGAGTTAAGTTCTGAGATAAGAAAACTGAGAATTCTGATTCTGATCTGATTAATTTATATTTGTGTGTGTGAGAGAAAAAAGAGAGAGAGAGAGAGCGCACATGTGGGCATGCATGTGCTTGTGTGTGTGTGTGTGTGTGTGCGCATAAATTAAACTTAAAAGGTTAATTGGGGAGAACTGGGGGAAAAAAACCTGACTCACAGTAACACACGGTCAGTAATTATCCACATTCTCTTCAGGTGTGAATTCTCTCCCACTAACCTGACTCTCGCATTCTTGACCATTCCCCAGCCAGCACAAAATCTTTCCCTCTGATTCTAGTGGTTGTTTCGCCAGATCACTCACAGTTCACGCAAGAATCAAGCACAGCAACGCCATGAACGAATCAACAATTACATTTGCTAATATGTCATTTTTAGTCGAGGACATTGCTCTAACATGCACCACTAATATGATTTTGTAGGTGTCTGGCATGTCTGCGCCATTACAAAATAGCGAGCTCATTAATATTCAACTAGACAAAACGAAAATGCAATGTGTACAGGAATTCTAGATGCCTACAGTAAAGCACAATGAACTATTAATGTTTGAAGGGTTCATTTCCTTACTATCGAATTCAGTGCTACACTATATTTAGACTCATAAAACCAATACTGTCAAAATATTGTAGAATACTGTGAGGTCCTAACATTCGGCCCTGAGGAATCCTTTCTTGCTCATCATCACTTAAAGAAATAAACACAGACTGAGGAAGGGGAGGTAGGCTAAATCATGTCAAACTATGCATACAAGGTGTCTTAGCAAAGCTTTCACAAGTGTTAGTCAATTAGGGCTTATTCGAGTCTGGTTTGCACCTGGAGGATGAGGAAAAACAAATGTTTAGCTGATGTTTAGCCAGTCCAGCCGCCCACCACCACCACCATACATTCATCATCAACCCGAAGGGCTTGTGTGTCTCTCATGCATTAAAAAATAAAGAACTAGTGACTGAGCCAGGCTGTGTTTTTCCACACATTCACTGTCTATTATTGGCTAATGCCTTTTTTTTCTTCTTTGGAAGAGTAAAAGTTGATCTATTTCCATACTACCAAGCTAACAAGCCAGACAGAAAACAGATTTACACAATTGCCACAGGCCTGCACCTACTCACCGATATACTCAAAGATGTAGACAACAAAGAAGGGTGTGACGAGATCGTTGATGCCCTGGACATAACCGCTGGCGGGATGCCGGATGGCCCAGATGAACAGAATCCGCTCAAAGATCTGAAAAAAGACCGAAAAATAAATCTATAACGTAATCCACGGTATAGAAGAACAACAAACAAACTTGTGTTAACATGCAAAGCGATGGAACTTTGCACAAGGTCACATTTGACTGCTATTAATTAGACACACAGACAGCATCTCCTCATTTAGTCAGCAATCAATTAAGCAAATCAATTAAGCTCTCGAAAGTAATTAGCATCACAACATTCAATAGAGCAGACGATAAAGGGTGACAAAAAAATGTCTGGAAGCAGTGTGTCTGGAAGCATGCTGCCATGTGTGCAAGGGTTAGTGCAGTACTTAAAGAGACCATGGCAGAGGATAAGAGGAAATCTAGATGCCTTGTGATGATCTTGTGATGTAACACACATCAATGGGGACTTTTAAAGGGATTGTTTTGGGTTTTTCATGTCCGATTTAAATAAAAATTAGCGTGCATGTAGGTACATTAGAACAGGTCTTCTCTACACCGTATCTTTGAAAGATACCAACTCAGCTTAGCTAAGTGGGACTGCAGAAGCGTTAGATGAGTATTAGCTGAACTCTGGAATGCATTTTCGGCTGGAACGAGGGTTGTGGAATTTGGCCCAGGTTACTAATATTGCAGTTTAGTTCCTGGTTACACAGTTTACAGACAGTATAAGAGCATGAACATTTATAAAAACAAGACCTAGGGTAACGTACTTACATGCAGCTCAGTTTCCGAGACTTGAAAGAAAGATTAAAAAATAAATAAAAAAACATTATATGCCATTTGCATTAAAGAATTACAGGATAAAACTCACACAGTGTATTTTGATGTACATGAGAGTTATAGCAGCAAAGTTATTGCAGCTAATCTGAAACTAATTACTGTTAGCTATTTATTGAACTCTGCCCCGGGCTATTTCCACATGTACACAGATGCTTTAGAAAATGTTGTTTTTAACCTATGTGTTTTTAGCGATTTAAAAACAATAGCTGATATCGCGAGGGAAAAAAATGAAAATGAGCACACAGGCCCTGTATGTCAAGCGCCTCAGGAAAAACAAGCACATGCATGTGCATACTGAGCAGTAGAGAAGGGAAAATGCAGAAAAAAAACTCATGGGCAAAAGTTTTACACCAAAACTGACAAAGACGTTCATATTGTTCATATTCAACTGACGTATTGAGCGTTCAATATGTGTCAGGTGGAATTAACGCTTAGACCTGAGAATAAAATGGTCATCTGAACTTTTGGCAAATTGCGAATATTATCGAATAAGAAATATTAAGCCACAATCATAATAAACCTAAGAGAAGTCCTAACATATTTATAACAACAAAAAAAAAAAAAGGTTTAAAAAAATACATGTTTCTTCCTCAATCAACACTGGATTTTTAAATGTGTCCAGCTCAGTCACCTCAGTCTCATTTAATGTTTTAATGTTCTCAATATTTAGTAGTGCTTATAAAGTGTGTTATAAATTACAAAAAATATGCTGAAAATATATTTAACTAGTCAGATTTATCTATAATTTTTTAATACACGATTCCAGCACACTAATTATAAAATTATTAAGCCTAGACAAATTAGACTAATTTAAATAAATAAATGCTTAATACTTGCAAAATGATCTGCCAAGAGAAGTAGAAATTATGTTTGAAAATTATGAATTATATTACGAAAGTGCAAATACATTTGACTAGATGCAAGATTTTTTTTTCACTTGTTAATATGCAAGTTTTTGCAGTGCACAGGTAACGGATGGATGGATGGATGGATGGATGGATCATTTACCATGAAGTTACTAAGGTAGTGTCTGAGTAAGATTAGCTAACAAAAGCAGTAAAAAACACATTGCTGAATGGTCTTATTTCTCTGTTCATTTCTGCTCACCATAAATGCATCCTTCCATTAGGTTTTGCAAACCGACTACAACGTAGCTAGTTATTTCTTACAATCAGCTGAAAATAAAGCGAGCTACAGCTGACTTTATGCGAGATGACCTACCATATAGTGCCTTACACTTGACCTTACGAGCAACAATCCTTGATGCATCGATGTTGGTAACACCAGTAACTCATCAGCATGTAGGCTGCCTATATGTATAAGAAAATGTGGAAACCTGTCAAAGTTAGTTGCCTATCAACTTTTCCTTTTAACAACATAAAGAACAGTGAATAGAGCTTCCAATTCTGTATTCATTCCATCTTCATTACCTTAGGCTATATTTACTTTCTCGTTTCTTACAACGCAAACACCTCTATCTTCATTAAAGCATTTTTTCGTAATCTTTTTCTTCCCTGTCAGCTTGCTTGAATTAAAGGAAACTTGTGGAGGAAAAAAATATATAAATAAAATTAAAAAAAGAAAGAGACTTTCTCTCTTGTGTCTGACAAGTCAAACTGACACCTGGCTCATGCAGAGAAGCTTTCAGGCCGTCATGTTCACACCAAGCCATAAATAAACTCATTGCTCGCACTGGGTCTGGAACACCAAACAGGCTTGCTGGAGTTTTCCTTACATGCACTAGTACTAGGGGGCGACTCAATCCAGGTTCTGTCTATCCACTCACGAGGTACGTTCAACCACTCCATTGGGTCCAAAATGAGGATT
The DNA here is from genome assembly GCA_030014305.1 of Clarias laeviceps. NCBI lineage: Eukaryota > Metazoa > Chordata > Actinopteri > Siluriformes > Clariidae > Clarias > Clarias laeviceps. The sequence goes on from JAQMYJ010000004.1 coordinate 14,110,581, forward strand.
AAACAGGACTTGGAACTTCACTTTTCTTGGACATATAGAATCCGCTATTATTCTTCAGCAGACGCTCATCACAGACATAAAAAGAAATCTAAGGTCAGCTGAAGCGTCTTGACAAAGTGAGATTTGATACGTCTATAGATTTTGACATCTATTCGCTAAGCACACTTGCTCTTCTTTAGCACAGTGATGGCCTTCATTTTCACAAAAAAAAAAACAGAACGTTTGAAGAGGATGGATAAAAGCTGATAGCTCAATGCCATAACAAAAACCTAACACCCAAAAGAACCTTGGTCTCCTTTAAACAACCAAAAAAAAGGATCTCGAGGAAGAGAGCACAACCCCTGCTGACTTCGGTCACATGGCGCAGACTTAACTCATAGCCTACAATGGCTCTGCGCTTGGGTAGCTGGCTCGCCACGTCTGTAAGAGTTACACACCATGTAGAATGCCAAAGAGAGGCTGAGAGATCATCACAGTCAGAGGAGTGTCCACTAGAGAGGTAAAAAGGTGTTGTTGGCATGCAGGGCAAGGTGCAAGTGAGTGCGAAAGGGTGCAGCTGTGAGTATGAATACTTCAGCTACCACACAAGCTTCACCCTTTCCCTGGAGCCATTTAGAGAAAAGCTTTTGCATGTTGGTGGTCAGAAAAAAAATGACAGTAAAAGCCTTTTCCTCAAAAAATATTAGTGAGTCAACATGTAGAAATTTAAGCTTTTATTATTTATATGAAGCAGGAACAGTATAGGAAGTTGGTGGATTGGAGTATGTATCTATACTTGAACTGATGCTTTACTCTCTGATGAGACTCGACAGCTCCCAGATGTGCGCACCCAACAACAATTGTGCAAAAGTCTTGAGCTACCCCTCATTTCTTCATACAAAAATTTAACAATGGCTGTCAATGTAAAATATAAAGAAAATGAGGGGTGGCTCAAAACTTTTGCACAATACTGTATGTATATATACTATTCTTTTCTCCCATAATACAATGCTTTAAGAAAATAAATTATACTCTTGCTGCATTGAAATCACAAATGCAAGTATATCAGAGTGAGATTATTTTTCCGTCTCATTTTGAAGTGACTATTTAGAGACAAAATTATGTCAACTATTTGACTGTCTTCAGAATTAAATAGAACGCAAGTGTCTGTATCAAGTCTGTATGAAAAAATGAAATAACAGAAAATGTTTAAGGAACGATGGGTTGAGGCAACTAGGTGCGAGCCTTTTTATGGCTTTGCTGTTTTTCAAGTCTTTTTATTTCGACTGTTTCTAACAACCGTCACCCAATCAGTTCTTACAGCACTAACATTTCCATGCTTAAATTGTGCCCTCTGCCTCCCACACAAACAGATGGATGATAAACTGGATTCAGAGATCTGCTGCACGTAAGAACAGATGAATCTCGATTCCTCTTGGGTTCTCTTTGGCTGTTTCTATGCGCTGTTCTAGTCACAGAGGGGTTCACACTACGTGCTTCATCGCAGACATTAACAAACATGCAGTGCTGAACCATTCACACCACACGAGTAATCGCCAAGACATGAAATCTTAATAGGAAACCAGCTACTGTAAGCTGTTCCAAGTGTCTTGGACAAACTGCAAAGCTCTTCTGAAGATTGTGGTTCTCACTTGCTTCCGTCTGTGCAGGTTACTTTCTTGTATTCTGTTTTAAAGCCCTACTAACTCTTAAGGTTTCGACAAAAAACGTGAAAATGTGAAATGTTTATCAATGCTTTAAGAGGATGCTTACAGACTTGCATTGCACTTATATTACCCAGGGTTATTTACTTAGCCTTGCCTCCTCACGTACCATCAAAGATCTGAAATTTCTTTGCAATTTCATGTATAGTTCATCTAGAGCTCACAAAAACGTACTGAGCTATGTTTTGGAGACAAATCCCCTTCAAAATTTCAAAGTGCAAACCCAATTTTTACATCAATGCAGCCATTCACTGGCCTACTGTACATGATAGCATCTTTTCCATGTCTAAAACCTGAATACACCGATCAGCCACAATACTAACACCACAGCTGGATGAAGTGAATAACATTTATTATCAATATATATCAGTAAACTTGTGACAGGATCATGGGTACCCAAGGATTTTGGTTACCAAAGGCCAGCCTGGTCCAATCTCACATAAAAGCTAATGTAGCACTAAAAATAGTCAATGCTGCCCATGATATAAAAGCACCAGAACAGCAAGTGCATGACAGATTGCCGTGGAGGCGCTTAGTAGGCAGGGAGTTCAAGGTTGATAATCTGGCATCCAAATTCCCCAGATCCCAATCAAACTGATCCAAGTGGCCCCACCGCACAACCCATAGCACTCAGCATCCAAATGATCCGCCGCTAATGTCCTGGTGGCAGAAGCAGTATTGTCAAGTGCATTTGCAAAACCCATCAAGCAATCAAGTTTCACCCATGATGGAACCCAGCCTCTCATGAAGACCTACCCGAGAAGGCAAGTGCAAAACTCACCTCTGCTGCATTAAGAGTTACCAGCCACAAAGATTACCTCAGGTCAGAGCTGTTATGAAGACTTTATAGAGCATAAGTATCAGACGCATTTCAATACCAACTGTTCGGAGGAGATAATTGCATATTTTGGATGCCTTCAGCATCGTTTTATAATGTAGAAAGAAATAAAAATCCTTGGAATTAGAAGCTGTGTCCAAACTTTCACTGGCAGTGAATTTCAGAAACTAGTTTAGTAATTAAGGTTAGTAAGCAGGTAATTCATCTCTAAACTCCACCAGGCATCTCATATTACGTGATGTGATCTCTGCATGAAGCACAAATTGAGCGGTGCTTTCACCATGGCCCTAAAATCTTTACAAGTCTCAGAACATTCAGTACCTACTGCACATATTCCACCTGGTATAGGGGGCGGACCTGCTCCTCCTGTGAAAAATTGCTCGAACCTTAAGACATCAAAGAGAATATTCAATCTGTCACAATTTCCAGTTTCCTTCCCTCTTCTGGTGCTGCCTGCCCACGTCTTACACGTTTTCTAAATGCCTAGGTATTAGGCGGAGAAGTGCGTGTTACACGCCAACATGTGACTTAAACAGTTTAACGCATTAGTTGTTTGTTTTTTTTTGTTTGGTTTTTTCAAAGAAAGCCCAATGAAATAGAAGAAAGGTTATGAAAAGAATAAAGGGAAAAGACATTGTGAGCCTTCCCTATTTAAAAAAAGCATATTCTTTATTTCAAAGTCTCAGGAGGATTGAGTGAGCCACACAAGAACACCACACACATGAGGCAACACAGAACTACAGTATATGCTTCATTATATGCGTTCCCTCGATAAACCTAAACAGGACGTGTCAGAAGTGTGGGTTAGTGTCTTGGTGACTCTTTTTTCAAATACACGCTCATGCTCAAACACACACACATACACACACACACTTCAGCGAGCTCTCTGTAAACACGTCCCACACAATACAACAAAATCCACAAAGCACATTTTTTGAAATATTGTGTCTGCGTGTCTGTGTGTGTGTGTGTGTGTGTGTGTGTGTGTGTGTGTGTGTGTGTGTGTGTGTGTGTGTGTGTGTAAGAGTGATGTAATGTATAGAAGTGTATGCAGGATTTAGTTGGTATTATGTGTGGGTCAAGCGTACACAGAAAAGAGCATCAAGGTGAGTGGACTGAGTGGTGTGGACGTCTCACCTCTTGCACAGAAGCTTGTTGAAAGAGAGGAATAAGAGGATTAGTTCTCGGTATGTCAATGTGAATCTGCAGAGAAGAGAACAAACACAAAAAAAAAAAAAAAAAAAGGAGAGCGAGACCCAGGAGCAGAAGCAGGTTAGGACGGTCTCGGAACAGCCATTATAGATCGACAGGGAAGGAGAATCTGGTCGTGGATGGTGACGCGTGCCTGGCTGAGAACTGAACAACATTTAAGAAAACAACTAGATTTTACTGAGCATGAATTCATTATCAACTGATTCGATTTAACCCTTTGAAGTCACAATCACCTGAATTATCACATAAAGAAGCAACGTGTTCAAGAAAATAATCAATATGTTGGTTTTTGACAAGTTTTATTCCTCTCCGTCCAGACATTACAATTTTGTCATCTGTTTATTTTAATTATTTAACATTTTAACCATTTAGAGTTATATTTTATTTTGTGTTAATCACTAACTATATTATAGCAGCTACAATCTGTCTTCAGTCAGACTCTCTCTTCAAAAATAATTCATCTTTTTATTCTCCTTACAGAATGCTTCAAAACATCGCTGAATATAGTACATCTGATACGCGGGGCGTTCAAATCAAACCGGGACTTGTGATGAAATTTCTGGTAAGTGATGGCATGAAAGCGATTGACATCTACAGAAGACTTCAAGCACAGTACGCTGATGAGACTTTCAGCCACAGTAAAACTGGGAACTGTACAAACAATCATTCACAGACACCACTGGCACATTACAGGAACCCTGACTGGGAGTTATTGCCACATTCCCAGTACAGTCCTGACCTCGCCTGCTTTCACATGTTAATGCCGTTAAAGGAGTTCCTGGGAGGCCAGAGTGTCAGATATGAAACATGCAGCCCAATCATGGCTCCGGCATATTGAGAAAACTTCCTTCCTTAATGGTATCCAAGCACTAGTGAAACACTGAGATAAGCAGGGGATTATAGAGAGAAATAAAGGTAGTTTTTACTTTCATAATTGGAAGTGTTTGGTTATTTTACACAATCAAATGTCCCGGTTTGATTCGAACACACCTCATTCAGATTTAGCTCATATGGCCACCATACGAGTCCCTGTGAAAGAGCTGTTACTATACAAGCAACAACAACAAAATGAATGCTGTCATATAAACCAATCAGCGTTGTGGTATAACCCGAGGTAGTTACTTAAAATGTGTTTAAACTTTCAGCCAAGATTCATAATTTTATTTATTTATTTGCTTTTTTAATGTTAAGATTGAACATTTACACATGCACAACCTTGTTTCACTGAAAAAATAACACCCATTACATTTTTGCTGGGATTGTCATTTTTTGATATGGGTGGGGAAAAAAGAGTGCTGACTCAAACACGTCAATACATCAGAACTGAAATTGTGTTAAAGACTAAATACAGAGCAATAATCTTAGGGGAAGATAAAAAGAAGAAGGAAAACATGTCCTCGGTTCCGGGGACGTTTTTTATTTGACAAAGACAAATAGCAAAAGAAGTGGAAAGAGAGTGAGGGGAAACTGCTTTATGTAAATTGTTCTAATTTGAATCGAACTTTCGGGTGTTTTTGATGACGGGCAAAAAGACTTTCGAGCACAAAAGCAGCACAAAGAAAAATATTGGATCCCATTCAATACGTAACTGTTTAATTAGCTTAGTAACAGTGCTCTGAAATAGTTTCTTTATAAATGTGTGCTATTATCCGAGTATGGTTTTTTTTGCCCTCAATTTTTATGGCTGCTTTGAAACGCTGACAAAAAGATCAGCTGAACTTCTACAAAAGTTTCTGGATAAAGAAAAAAAAATAAAAATTCGATGTCCAGTCAAAATCACACAACAGATCGGTCGTAGACTTCAAAGGGTTAAATATAAAAAAAAATAATAATAATCCTGCTTTGATTAGAATTAGGGACTAAGACTAAGGGTAGACAGACCAGGGTGTAATTGGTCCCAACCCTTCAGTATCAGTCTGAGACTCGAGCCAGCCATCAGACCAGATCAGACAGACAAGCGAGACAGACAGTCAGATAGACACATGGCACTGAGTGAAATGCTGCTGGCAGGAGGCGGATTATTTTGCGTCGGCGTCTCCGCTCCATCCTGCCTCTTACCTCTGTGACACTCGGCTGGAGCACTAAACTCTCCGGACTCATCCGGGGAATATCTATTTGGATCTGATGGTGTAGAGAGAGACACATACATACATACATACACACTACATACTGTACACAGGAACATGTATTCTACAACTGTAGTGTGAAAGAATATGATATGATGATATTTAAACCCATGCACAGAAGGAAACACAAACATACAACACCACACACATTAATGATAAGCAATGACGGGACGTGCTATTAGAGGAAAATAACCCACGCTGGAATGATGTAAAGTTACTGTTACCCCTAGAGTCTATGAGCAGAGTAGGGCAGTGAGAATTTCCACGCCTCCCTCACTGAGCTGTTCGCCCACTCCGCTCCCCTGCTCTAAGCCGCACCAGTCCGATCCGCTCATTATCGTTTAGCGCTCAACTCAGGCTGCATCCTGTTCCACTCAAATCACCATTCTGCCATTTGACTGGACAGTGTTGGAGGACTTTGCAAAGCACAGATGCATTCTGGGTTGAGCTTGGACATGCTTCAGGCTCTTGGTGCGAGCGAAACTGGAGCGGGACAAAGCACGAAGCTCCATCCATGTTTAAAAAATGTGTTGTATCCGAAACCCGCCCGCACGCACTCCATTCCACTTGTGCTCGTTACCACTATGAAGTGCATCATTTTCCTGTAACCCGTGTTTATTCCTCTTACACCATAAATATTTGCTAATGACTGGCCCTGCATCCAGTGTGTCTGGGGTTTGGACATTGGCTGGGAACTGAACCCGGGCCTTCTGCATGGTAGGTGAGAAACCTACAACTTGGACCTCCCTGCTGAACTCACTAACAAAAAAAACACAATACAGATCACATGTTGTATAAAAGTTCTCAGTCCGTAACTTACGTAAAATCTATATCTTTACCTCTAACTGCAACAAAGCTCTGACCCTAGAAACTCATTCCCTGAATAAACATCTCCTTACTAAGAACTTCACATCAACGACTGTCTGGAAGTTGAGTCATCTGTACTTGACGACCTCTTGTTTTGCTACTCAACCAAGTAGCTTCTTCAGTCTGAGGAAGGTTGTATAGAGACCCTAAGACTGTTAAAAGTCACCATTTCAGACCAGGTTAGCACATCTATGGAGTTTTTCTTCCCTGCCAGCACAGGCATATTCCAGGACTCAAATTGTGTAAGAGTGGTTCTGGGAGCATGAGGAACCATTTTCACACATGAACCGCCCACCACATCGTGTGCTGTAATCAAAGCTACAGGTGGCTGACTGAAATCTTAGTCAGTGTGTGGGACTGTCTTTTAGCTAGGCAGTGGGCCGTTTCTCACTCGAAAGGCTCATTGATGTACAGTAGAAAAGGTGAGAATGAGGAGGAGTCATTAAGATGTGATGGTCACACGTTTTATATTGTGCTCCCTTGTGTTCGTGAAAGAGGTTGTTAGGTTCGGCCCCCTGGGTGGATGTGTGAAGTGTTCTTAATCCTCCTGGGCATGGATGAAAGGGCAGCACTATAAATGGGAGACGGGTCATGACTGAGACCTTCACCTCTGTTGAGGGAAGCGCTTTCCACTTTCTCATAGATGGCTCCTTTCACCCATCTCTCAAACCATCTGTCTTCTATCTAGGTCATACATTTGCACATTATTGTCCTCAAATGTGTGTCCTTTTTCTTTTAAATGCAGATACACTGCTAAAAGTGTATTGTAGTGTTGCTCCTCCAGTACTGAGGCATCCTGTGGTATAATAGTATATTGCTCTTCTTGGGTGTTTATATGTGCTCTTTGGACAGACCAGTCTCTGTCACATGGTGTTGGTGGGTTTAAAATATCTTTCCAAAGATCCTGTCGAGATTTTCATCATTGGTCTTCTGTTGACTCTGGGTCTCAGATCTGTCCTTCATCTTACCTCGAATATCCACAAACATTAAAAGCTGTTATCAGGGTCATCCTTGTGTCTACTTGGCCTCCATGGGATGTCTTTTGCCCCGTGAGTTAGGGTCCTGATGACTCCTAGTTTGTGTCGCAGTGAATGATACTGGTCAGTGTGAGTCCAGAGTGTGGTCAGTTCGTACCTTCGATATCATCTAACAATAAGCTTTTTTAGGTAAAAAAAACAGCCCATAGATGACATACATTTGGAGTCCATAACCAATCTTACTTAAAGAAAAAAGCTTTTTAAAGAAGCTGTTTTGATGAGTAGTGAATAGTTTGAACCAAAAAGAAGTCAACACAACTTAACTTGCAGATAATTCTTGATGATGTGAAGAATTTGTCATTAGAAGATATTTATTCATGAAAGTAGCCTCCAGTGTAAAAGCTTTGTAGCAGTCAGAGGTAAAGCTGTAGCAAAAACTTAATTGTTTTAATTTCCTGACAACGTTTCCTGACCGACTGAGGTAGACATCTTCGACACATTACAACATCTTTTTCTTCCTTTCATTTTTTTTTATTAGACTTATAATGATGATGTATCCATGATTCAAACCCTGTGGATGTGCTTCTGCTATGGCAAAGTTAATAAGAGTAAGTGCGTTAATATAAACCTTTTGTTTATGTTGTAACTGACACTACTCTCAGAGCCTTGCTGTTCTATAATTTATTTTTTTTAAGTACTCAACACCTTCTGATTTGAGAATTTAACTGCACTAAAATGTAATAATAAAAAAGAAAGAAGAAACATTTAAGCTAAATAAGATAGCAGGTCCAAGTTTTAGCTGTTTACCAAGTCAGGAGGTGCATAATTGGAATAAAACTGTCCTATGAAAATATCTCCCATCGGGTTGCTGGGAATGGATCAGAATAAGAGGCTTCGTGTACACTGTTGATGATCTGTTCAACAAGTACATTTTAGCCATGTAAACGCTTGATCTGATTGTCTCTCTCTTGTTTAATTAAATCTGTCATTTTGCCTCATGTGGGGGTGATATTGGATGACTTGACAAGGTTCTGGGATGGAAATTTTGCTTCTATTCTGGAAACAGGAAACTCTATAAGAAGCTTAGTCTTTGTTCCACTGGGCCTTTTGACCACTATGGAAATATATTAAAGCTCATTTTATTAAGAAAATTGGCTTGGTTTTATAATTAATGTATTATTGCAATTAAGCCCTCATGTGCAGCTGTGGCATTAATAAGATCGTAGCTTACAGAGGTGCACCAAAGTCTGGTGGAAAGGCCATAATCTGCTCTACACTAAAACTAAAGTCTGCTTAACAATTACACAACTGCTATAAGCTACACGAGCACACTCTCTTTGCACTGGTAAACTGGTATAATGCATATCACAACATGACAGGCTCTGTATTATTTATCACCGACTTATTTTGGTGGAATGACGAACATTCCAGTAAAACTCTCCTTAACTAAAATGATTGGTGTCTGCTAAATATCAAACTCTTGGAATTCTGAAATCTGCTTGGTCAGAAAGCATTAATTTACATTACTGGATCTGGCAGTAGTTCTGTCTACTTCTGTCTAGGCAAATTACAGGATTATTTTGCACGATTGTACACTTATACAGGTTTCTATACTAACGGCTCATTCACAGGGACTTCGAAGGAGGACGCTTCCCATAAACTATATTTAATAATAATAACCATAAACAGACTAAAAATGTGTCGTAATTTAATAAAGATAGTGTACAAACACTGAAATGGTGAACCTTTTTCCAAAAAAAAGTTTATCATTTATGGACCATGAGTACTACTTTTGCACTGTTGTCACTTTGTTATACAGTAAATTCAATTGCACATGCAACAAGCAACAATGCATTTCACTTCATTCTACTTATATTCATTCATTTATTTCTTATTACACACGACTTATATGCTTTTATATACATATTCGTATATACACACACACAGTATATGTATGTATATATACACACACATACACCAGTAACTCTGGTCAGCTCTTATATTTACTCTGTGTTTACTAACTATATGCAAGATATACAGCTTGCAATTGTTTCTACAAACTTGTGTTACTGTCTTCCTTGTACTTGATGTCTGGAATTTCAGGATCAATAAAGTATCTATCTATCTATCTGTTATCTATCTATATATCTATCATAAGCGCTGATCATTTATCATCATTTATCTCATCACTTCCTTTGTTTTCCTCTTTTGTGATATGTTGTGATTATTTCTTATTAACTTCAAAAAAGAGAAAAAGAAGGGCAGCCTATGAAACAGCTGTTTATATATGCTGAAACATAAGTGATGGTGGGTATGTGCTGTGGTGTAAAGAGGAATCAAACACATCAGGTAATATATGAAGCTATAAAAGTAACGCCACTTCATTATCCTGTTGTTTATGGTTTTCCATTAAGAACATTTCCCGTCATGTTTATTTATTTTTTTTACATCATAACACTTTGTAGGCTTGTTTGGGAAATTAACATCTGCAACAGAAAAAATCCTGTTTTTGCAAAAATTATTGAGATCCACTTAATAATTATAAAACATTAGATTTTGGCCAATAATATCAGTGATAGAAATTTTCGACATTGGTGATGACTGTCACCAGTTCATGCTACCATTATACGTACATCCCATTAAATCATCCGAAACCCCTGATGAGACACAGAACCACACGCTCAGGCTATTTTACAGTTGAGCATTTCTGTCTCTCTCTCGACATTCAGGCCTGTAATTGGAAGACATTCATAAACATGAATAAGGAGAGCGAGGGTTCCAGCTTCCACAGCTCTTACTGAGCGAGAGTGATAATTGCCGTAATAACTGGCTTAACTCCCAGCAGTAGGCCTCACCCCAGCACTCTATAAACAGTGCCTCAGCAGGAAAAGTCAGTTGGAAGCCACCTTCTTATGGTGAATTTCCGTTCCAGTGTCAGTAATGAAACAGTTGTTTATATATGCTGAAACGTAAGTGATGGTGGATATGTGCTGTGGTGTAAAGAGGAATCAAACACATCGGGTGATATAGGAAACTATAAAAGTAACGCCACTTCATTATCCTGTTGTTGATTGTTTTCCATTAAGAACACTTCCCGTCATGTTATCATAACACTTTGTAGGCTTGTTTGGAAAATTAACATCTGTAACAGAAAAAATCCTGTTTTTGCTATAGGCGAGTAGCATGTACAGTTCACTACAAAACTACTTTTGCTTTTATTCCTGGAACAGAAGGAAGGGCGTCCTGCTGCTTGCACTAACCTCCCCGCTGTGTCGGGCATTCCGGCTGAGGGGCAAACTGCACTTATGTGCTGCATACTGGTTCCCTAATCACCCTAACAGCACTTTTCCATTGAAGGCTAGAAAAGATTTTGCTTGGTTCTGCATTGTGGATTTTTTTTAAATGAAACCAAGCTGATTTGTATTTAAAATGTGCATGGCACTGCTATGAGTATGTTTGTTTCTGGCATGCTCCGAAGTATAATAAGTACGCCAATTGTTAAATATGTTAAAAGAATTAACGGAAGGCCAAGAAATGATGCACTATAGCTGTAGGACTAAAGCCTGGACTTTAGACATTTGGTGTTTCACTTGTCTCTTACTGACTTACTGCCATTAGTACTTGGACTTGTCTCTATCTTGACAAAACGTATTTCCTTTCTCCAGAAAAGACGAGTAAATAAAGCATGAATTAAGCACTGCGAAATATTTCAAGTAAAGGCTTGTCCTTGAAACCGATTCAATGGGTTTTGTCACGATCTTGTTTCAGTCTTGGGCCTGATCCTGACATGCCCTGAACCCACTTATGACTCGATCTTAGCTAATCCTAGTCTTAGACTTGAAAACAGTGGCCTTGACTACAGCGCCATGTCACATGCTGTTTGCCTGGACACAAATATTACTCAGAGTGTGAACTAGGTAAAGCCATCCAAGGAATAGGAAGCATTTGAGATTCAGATCATTGGTTAAAACTGTGATGTTGAATTTTCTGTGCCGGGAAAAAACACATTTTAAAACCGGAACAGAAGATAAACTACTGAAGAACCAATAGAGAAGTGACTACAGTCATAGACAATTAGGACATCCGTCTTATTTTTAGCTCCATCCGTATGTCCAGGCTTGCTCCCTTGGTAAATACGGGTAACCATGGGACACGCGGTGCCGCAAGCGGCGATATGAGGTTACCCTGGGTAATTATAAAAGAGCTGATGGTTATTCCATCAGGAGGAAAAGTGCTGTAAGCATCATGTGGAGGCATGTTTTTCCTCCTACACTGAGAAAAATGCACTTTCTCCAAGTTCTTATGAGAGAAGAGGAACAGAGGATTCGGGCTTCCCGCTGGGGCTGACAAACGGCTGTGGACCCTCTGTGCTGCCCTGCTGTCAGCTAAATGGTTGGGTTTTTTTGTCATGAAATGGTTTTATAGGAAAGAGAATGAAGGAGAAAAGCTCAGACCCACCTTCCTTGTGTGCGAGAGAGAAAGTAACAGAACAGATCATATGTCAAACTCTCAGGTCTTAAAAAAAAAAAAAAGAAATCATGAGAAAACGGATGTAATTGAATGGGATGGCATAAACTGTGACAAAAAAACATCACGGCCAATTCTGGTAGAACGACCCTAAATTTCACCCCAAAAATAAAGCTGCCAGATTTGTTTGGAAGTCCCAGGTCACATACAATCAAACAAACAAGCCCGAATCAGACAAGTGACATCTGACAGGGTACGAGTGGTGGCATGCGTTACCTGTCTGTAGGTGTCCTGGTGATGCTCGTCGTTGCGAGAGTCGTAGTACTGCTCGATGAAACCGAAGTACTCCTGCCGTTTTCTCTGCAGGGTGCTGGCTCTGCGCTCGGCATTGGCAGGCAGGTAACCCTAAGGACAGCAATACGCACAGACACATACACACACAGTCCATTATGGAAGGGCAGTTGAAACGTCTTTCCTAATCAATCCACTATCAACCCACATTAGCCCTCTGGAATTTCTGCTGCCTGTGCACTGCACCCATGCCTGAGCACGGTCACCCTCTTTCACTCCGCCGCCGCAAACGCCAACACACACTGGTTTATTGGCTGTGCTGCTCATAGGCCCTGCATTAGTGCTGAATTCAGATCCAGGTCAATTAGGCTTTTAAAGAGTGGAGTGAAAGCACGAGTAAGATGCACAAGGTGGTTATATACGATTGATATAACAGCCAGTAAAGCAACCTTGGTGTGTGTATTTTACTTCCCAGTACAATATAATGTACTGTATATCCTGATATGTAATCATTAACCCAACACATGAAACTGTAATTACAATTATGCACTACAATGTGATATGTAATTATTTCCTTTTCATTAAATGCTTAAACCTGGTCAGGGTAGTGCAGCATAGAAACAAAGTGATGAAACGCTGAACATAAGACAAAAAAAAAAAAAAACATCTCAAATGAAGTACAATGTGTTTCTGTGCTGTGAAATTTGCAATTGTGTCAACATTAAAGTGTTAGCTGAAAGTGGACAGTCTCTTTCAGAACTGACACACTGGCCTTCTCTCCTTCATTAGGACTGACAGGTATATTGGCTACGTCTTCACTGGGACAGGCACAACAGATACACCTCCTTTCCAAGAACTGACAGTCAAGCATGTCTCTACAGGGACTGACTGGGTGCGTCTTCTTCATCTGAACTGACAGGTTTCAAAAGTCATGCCCACTTTAACTGACCGGCACGGGGGCCACATGTCCTGACCTCGGACCAAACAGCACAGAGTACAGTCCTGTTTTAATTGGGACTGACTGGCAAGGAGAAGAGTCTGCCTATACTAAGACTGACTGGCAGAGAGAACAATCCTCTTTTAATTGGGTCTGACAGGCACAGAGTACGGTCCTCTTATTCTGGGACTGACCGGCACAGAGCACGGTCCTCTTATCCTGGGACTGACCAGCACAGAGTACGGTCCACTTTTAATGGTACTGACCGGCACAGAATACTGTCCTCTTATACTGGAACTGACTAGCACAGAAAGCAGTTCTCTTTAACTGGCAGTAACAGAGACCACACTGATTTACTGGGACCACCAGGCACAGACGAGCATCTTCTTTACCAGGACTGCTGCACACAGAAGCCACACCTCATTTACTGAGACTGGCAGGCACTGAAGCTTATCTTCACCATGACTGACACGCACAGAGGCCTTTCTCCTTCACTGGGACTGACAGACAGTGCAAAAATTACTGAAACAGATACACTTACTTACAGATATCACATCTATCTTCCAATTTTTGTTCGGTACACTCTGACCTAAGATATAAGAAATACTGTGGAAATATTGAGAGCGCCAATTAGTCTTTACGCCAGCAAGAAAAATATGCCTGTAGTTCAGTCATTTTGGTTAAAGTAAGACATGAAAAATGAATTCTTAGTGTTCAGTGTGCTGATTAGCCAGTCACTATCAGTCACCAGTAAAAAGGCAGAAATCGTCGCCTTTCTTATTCCGCGGCGAGAGAGCGAGAGAGAGCGCAGCAGATGTCTGTGCCTGAAAAAGAAAGTCTCTTGATAAAGTAATTGATTGCATGGAAATCTAGAGCCGTGGAAATCCATTTATCACAGGAGACACTATCCCAAGTGGCCATTTTTTACCCCCCACCGCCCGGACAAGTTCTGCACCAAGATGTATGCGTGCCAAGCGGCGATGTTCATGCCAGGGCTATGGGTCATTAGCATATGTACATGTAATTAAGCCTAATTGATAATGCATAATGTCGAGGATTCTGAGCTTTCAATGGGCTGACATGGTGAAGAAGAATGAGTTGCTGATTAGTCTGAGTCACGAGGGAATTTTAAGGTGAATGCTGAGAATGGAGACGGATATTAACTGGCAGATCTCAGAGAGGAAAGTGTACAGGCTGCTACAATAATAAAGATTACTGCCAGTAAGGGTCATCTACACCTACTGTAATACACCTCATTCTTACAAGTATTCAAACACTGTTATCGGCTTTGAAAAGGTCTTTTCTGCTTTATTGTGTGTGTGTGGGGGGGGGGGGCACAGATGAAAAGAAAAAAGTATTTTTGCATAGATTTAATAAAAGATGTGATGTTAAGGAGAACTGGTGATAACAAGTAGAGTGTAAAGAAAGATTTTATTTGATATTTGGTTTGACTTGATTTCAATATTCAATATTACTCTCATAACACTTTTAAAGCATTTAGTTTCAGAGCTTAATTTCTCTCTTTCGTCTTTTCTCTCTGTCCCTATTTATAAGGACATATCGTATTTCTACACTTCTGTCCTTTGGCTCACTTTACAGCTCCTATCCACAAAAATACATTTCATTAAATAAATAAAGAAAGAAAGAAAGAAATAGATAAATGCTGCGCACAGCCCAAAATACATGCCACGGACTGAACATTAAACATAGTGAAAGCTCTTTGAGCGTCTTCTTTATAGCCACGTCTTTTGGCGCGGCTAATTATAAAGCATCGAGCTGGGCCGTAACCTGACATCCCATTTGTTTTATTGGTGTTAGTGTGAAAACTATTTCTCCTGAGATTAAAGTGTACAGTGTGTAAATGTTTGGTGTTGCATTTTCTGGTCAAAAAAAAAAAAACTTGTTAAACTGAATTACAGCCACACATTTGTGCATACACCACCATGTATCTGTGCTTTTTCATATTTTTGTGTATTTCTAATGAAGATCCTCTTGTGTGTGTTCTATAACGTGATAACTGTTCAAAATATAATGTGATAATTATGACGGTCATACTGGCACTACTCACAGAACCCTGTAGTTATTACTCTAACAAATGATTTTCTTCTTCACACATTCCTTTGAGTGTTTTTATTGCTTGTGAGACTGGAATCAATAAATATAACTTCAGGAATCAATAATTATAATTATTATTATTATTTTCTTTACAGATTTTTATAATGGAATTAATGTGTTAGCTGTCTTAACTATGCTTTACAAATAATAAAGAACATATAATCTAGAACAGATCATACAAATAATCTAGAGCAGATCTTTTGGGATTTAAGTTTTGTTCTCGTTTTTTTCCCCCTAATACGAATGCGATACTGTACAGAATAATGTTTAACATCTTATTACTCTACAGACCACTAGGACTAATCTAATGATTGCTCCGTGCCACAATAACAAGCAATTTAATGCACAAATAAGAAATTAGCTTTGCACAAAATGTACTCTACAGCTAAAAACACCATAAACGCTTCACAGTAACTAGTCAGAATGAGCCAGCTTAAGCTTATCCGGCGTTATTAAACTATGAACCTGTAGCACTACTCGATCACAACAAATTAAACTGCTGAAAATTAAATGTAATATGAGAGACTAATAACATCAGCTGTGTAGTTTATTTCTGTCAGCATGCAGAAGGTTTCAGGTGTTTTTTTTTGTTCGTTTGTTTTTTCATTTTTAATGTTCGTGCATCATTGATGTGATGTTATCTGCACAGGCTGCATCGATCATGCTCTCAGGTTCCTGAATGAAACATCAGTGTTTAGGTATTACTTTTTTCTTTTCTTCTTTTTTTTTTATTATAATTTTTTTTTATAACTGCTCTTTCATTCGCCCAGTCACTGTAAGTTTTGTCTCGGTTATGTGATTTCCTTCAGCGTGGAAGGAAAAAAGGCAGCATGACATGGTCTGGTGTTTTCTATTGGCCGAGCTTTTAAGAGTTGCAAAATCACTTGGACTTGACGTTAAACCTATGTTCAAAATTCAGCCTGACAGCATGAAGCCTATAAGTTGCGAGCCTGATCGATCGTTCTGTTTTCATCTTCTTCAAAAGCGCCTTCGTGCTGCGTAGGGGCCTGGAAACGGTTTTGCGCGCTATGTGGTACGACAGCAGGAGCGGAGCGGTGCAGCTGCGCTCGACAGCGTCACTACTGCGTTACTGTCTATTCAGAAACCGATGTCCATGGGCTCTTGTGTTATAACACATTCATGATAACGGTTAAATAAATTACATGCCAAATATAAAAATCCATTCAGATCATTTTAACAAATTGGCCCAATGGATTAACAGCTCCAGACCTAACTGGCACGATTCCTACCCAGACACATCATTTATTTCAGTATCCTGCATCGTTACTCCTAACATAACTTCTACCAATAGAACTAACAGCACTGATATTTTTGATCATATTATATAGACTAAGTGGAACTTGAGATTTCTCCAATATAACATTTCCAAAAAAACAAACAAACAAAAAAAAAAAACATTTCTTACATCCAGGAGCAAAATCAATACAATAATAACACCTCGCTAACAGACACACACACACACACACACACACACACACTAACACACACACACACACACACACACACACATATTGTTCGAGGTAAAGTAAGTGAAAAAGGTAAGTGAGCCAGCTTGCACTGCTCAGGCCAGGTGCAGAGGCGCAGCAACAACAGGCAGGTAATAAATGCACCGTGTCAGTGGTGAGACAGCGAGAGGACACGCTACACATTTCCCAGCATGCCCGGCGAGCGGCGGGAGGCCTTCATGCTCTAGTGTACTGCTCAGAGTCCCAGGTCGGGCTACAGCCCTGCATCAGGCTCCTCTCCCAGCTGCTCACCGAGCACGGGCCATTAGTCAGAGGCGTCCGGGCCACATTAGCGAAATAGAAAACACTATTTAATCACCTGCGTGTGTTTGTCCCTTTATTTATTAAAGCACAGCATGTGAGCTGCTCCAGGTCTACAGTTAAAATGACTACGGAGCTTGTGTGTAATGTGCACCAAGTACAAGACTGTACTAAATCACGGATGATACGATTACCGAGTGCCTTAAACCGAGCACATTTAAACGACTTCATTAGAAGATACAAAACTTGTACAAACACAGAGCACTTTAAGTAAGTGACTGTACTTTGCATAAATAAATGAATACACTATACAGTATAAGCAGACTACTGTATATCTAAAGTTCATGCTAATAATGACTGCGCAGACATGGGCTATGTAATAAACTGCCATTAAATCATTAGAATGAGTGTTTTTGGGTAAGTATTTAAAAAATAGAAAAGTAGAAAAATATAAAAATTTGTGCGGCTCAGAATCTGGTAACATCTTGTACACGATGTATCTTTGCTATAACCGTTCACCTGGAATTCATTCATCTGGATTTAATCTTATCCTCAGCTGATTGGACAGCAGAGACAACTAGTAATGTGATGTTGGAGATGGCGATGTGGATTTCAGGTGGCGTTCCAGTGGGATGGAGGTCTGGGCTCTGAACAGGCCACTAGAGATTCCTGAAACCAGTTTGGGGCTTCTTAGTTCCAGTGAAAAGACATGTTAATTCTACAGTATAGCAAACAGACACTTTAGAGGTAAAAATTCTGTGATTTTAACTTTTGTGGCCGAGGAAGAACAACTTACAGACATGGTGGCCAGGTGTCCATATACCTTTGGTCATAAATTGGACATATTTGAGTATAGTGACATTTCCATGGGGATTAGTTTTAAGTTTACTCAAACTTTAATTTCAAAAGACAGAAAACTAGGTTAGTATCTCACATTCTGTATCGCTCTAAAAGGCAGATAGTGAATTTCACATAATCCAAAACATCCTGATAAATATAAAACCACTTTGCGTTGTAGACATTTAATTCATTATATACATCACGTTTTGAATTATGCAGTGACCAAGAAAAATCTCAAATTACAATTTTCTATTTAAAATTTCTAATGACGTCTTGCAAACTCTTGACAGTTTCTCAACCTGATTCGTAACGGAGCTTTTCCCACGAGGCCTTGCTTAAACTCAAACACCGAGTTCTCCACTTATTCTCCTGGGCTCTAAATTAAAAGTAATTCTTCTGAGAAATCTTGGGGGAAAAAATTAGAAAAAAAATATACATGAGAATTAACTTCAAAATCCACATTAGTTATTAATCCTTTATTAAAGCGAACAAAATAATTAGACAGTGATAAATAATGTGAAGAAGGGTTTAAATGAAAAACTTTTTTAAAAGACTTTTTTTTTTTTTGCTTAGCGGTTACCACGTTAGGATGTTGATGCAAATGCAATCAAGACATTTGTCATTTAAAATGCTAATAAAATACAATTAAACTCTTTTAGTTTCAAGCTGTAATGTTCAAATGTATCATAAATGTATCTTCCTGATTTAAACCTAAAGCAAAAAGTGCTTAGAAAAATCAATACTACAAGCAGTGGAGGAATAGTACAGTGAAGAACACACTGACTCGTGTAAGAGCACTGCTACTACAGCAATAATTCATATATACTGTATATATATCTAATACAGCTGTCAATCATACAGTAGTTTGACCCTCAAATCGATTAGATTCAATGTTTTGCCATTCTCTACATGATTCAATTCTATAGGGTTAATATTTAGTGTTTGATTAGTTTCGAGCCGCTATATTTCTTATACATTTAGTAAGTATTAAAAACGAATAAAAAGTGTTTAATAAGCATTGAGTAACTTGTTTTGTTGCTTGTTTAAATGTCACGGCTCTTACAAAAGGATAATCTTTTTATTAGAGTTTGAATTTACAGGTCATTTTTAGGACGGGTGATCCTTTTCCTACTCACTGATTCTGTTTTTTTCCCCCTCTATTTTTTCTGAAATCTTTTACTTGGATGTTAAAAGTATCTACAGCAGGATAAAACAAAAAATGCACCGTCTTCATTTCAGGCTGCAAAGACGGTGCATTTTTTGCACCGATTTTGCACACAAAATGTGCAAATCATTTTGTTTGCACATTTGCATACAAAAAACAAATGTGCAAACAAAATTATTTTAAAGGGGGCGATTTTGTTTAGTTGCTCTGTCTACTGGCTCTAAAAAAGTTTAAATCGAGGTTTGAATGTACCATTTTATTAATATACCAATTTATGATCAAGTTGATGTAAACATACTATTTTTCAGTTACACTCAATAACAGTACTGTTGCAATGAATTATGTACTCAGGCACTGTAACAAGGGGACACTGCAGTTTGTTTCTTTCTCCCTCTGTTATCACGGAGGACATCTGGGACACGGAAAGGAGAAAAGAGAGTGAGGAGAGAATGACGTTCACGGCCTGTTCCGACCACCGAGGTGTTTGCATAATGAGGCCGAGAGAGAAGAGTCTGAGTAGGAAAGGTTAATGGAATGTTTACGGCAGGTCAACTAGGGCAGAAAATTCAACTGTGTTTTATTGGGTTCCCACAGACTTTTACAGAGCGACTTTCAAAATAAAAAAATAAAATAAAAAAAGAACGAGGATGGATGGAGTAGTTGAGCAGTGATGATTTCCCCTGCCAGCCTTACTTTCTCCGAGAAACTCTGGCCCTGCCAAGTACTAAATACTGAACTACCGTAAACAGCCAATTGTTTCTCTTTTTCTTGCCCTTCCTGAAAAAAAGGGTTAAGGAATCAATTTTGTGAGTAAATGAAATGTTGATTTTTGGGTTTTTTTTCCAAGCAAGGACCTGACAAAATAAAAATGATTTCTACTTAGAGGAGCACTTGAACAGCTTCCTGTGAGAGACGAGCGACAGGGGATGAGATGATGAGAGGAGGATGGGGGGGGGTTTGTGTGCAGTCAGCAGGACAGGGAATCGATTGTACATTAAAGGAACTGTTGAAACAGTGACACCTCCTTCTGCTGCCTTCACTGAGCATCCCCCCCCCCCCACACACACACACACACTCCTCCCTCCCCAGTCAACCATCACTCTTGTTAAAGGATGATTTCCAGCTGTTTGAGATCGCTCCTCTGCTCGCGCGCCGACACAAAGCTCAGACAAGAGACTCGGACAAATGAAGTCACATCGCAATCCACACCGGGCTCGATAGCGCGGATCGATGTGATTTGATTGAGCGAGAGTACAGCCTTGGGTTCTAGTCAAAATGACAGATGAGCTTGCCATAGGCAAATGAAGGTCAGACAGGTGAATTGGATGTTTGTGCATGAGTGTGTGTGTGTGTGTGTATGTGTGAGTGTGTGTGTGTTTAGAGACCACACACTGATACAGGAGCTGCGCCAGAATATCAAACCTCTGCATCATTATAGTTGCAGACTGGCAATACATCAATCGGCGTGCCACCGCAGCATGATGCGCGGCGCGGCGCGGCCCGTCTGCCACTGGGAGAGGCCTCCTGGTACGAGCATGAACTGAAGAGCAGACTTCAACCGGTCAGCCCTAACCATCCGGACATTTAAAACCCACGTACAGTATATAGGTGTATTGTGCATTGCACTTTTGCTTCCACAACTAATCAAAGCGCAATTGAAGAATTTAAACAATATTAGAGCCAATAATTTTTTTTTTATTCAATTTCCTAGAAACCCACTCAGTTAAAAGGCTGCATGGCCTCTTTGTCAAAAAAAACTTACGCTTCAGACAGAACATTGTGTAACTTCACCTTGGTCACATTCATACTGTCCTTTTTCCCCATGTTTTTCGTGTCAAGCTTATGAAATGGCTCTCAATGAAAAACCCTCATGAATACACTAGAATTAAGAGAATAAATAAATTGCGGCCTGAATTTCCGTAGCTGTTCGAATCAGGACATGCTTACAGCAAGAATGAGCAATAAAGCGGCCTTGCAGCAACAACAGACCCTTTAGAAGTCCGAAATCTGATAGGTGTTGATTACTCTTCTAGTACAGCAGCTTGGAAAGCAATTTAAATCACAGGTTTATTTAACTTGAAGTTTGTCAAAAAAATGAAATTATTGAATTTATGGAAGGAGTCTTCAGTACGAGCAATTTGTGACCGCTAAGCTGGTCTTCAACTCTCGGGGAGGTTTTTCTTGCCTCTGTCAACTCTGACTTTTTACTCTGAGGTTTTTATTTCAATTTCATGTGCTGCTTTCTGACAAGCCATGTAACTGTCACTAAATTAGAAGTAAAGCTGAAGTTTTAGGTTTTCCACGAGGACTCAAAGATATGGCAAAAAAGGTTTATAACAATATTTTTCATATGTAAAAATTCAATCTATGATTATGGATAATTTTTAATGAGTATATATTTTTAATAAAAAGCAGGAGGAAGAGGTTTCATTGAACCAATGAAACCTCTTTGGTTTCATTGAATTTTTTTTCAAGGTTTACAAGGATGGAGAGGTACTATAAATATATAAGGAAAATAAATAAGGATAATGGAATGATCTTACATTAAGACAGTTTATTAGAGAGATGAAATAAATATAAGAAGTATAACCTCTTTAACTCAGTAAATACAATGTTATAAGTGAAATGAGACGGTGTAATCTATGGTGTATAACACTTAACCTAGTTTTATAAAAACCTGTCTCTCGGGAGTAGATTTCATATAAATCCCTTTGTTTTTTATTGTCTTTTATTTACATATTATATATTTTATTATTAGAATATATTTATTTTCAATATCATCAGGTCCTGCGTCCGCCATCATCTCTTCCAGTCACTTTTTCGGGTCGCAAAGAACGCAACCTTAATCATGAGGCTATGACATAATCAGCCTTCAAAGGATTGAGACAAACTACTGGTCTCCTAAAGCACCGCTTTAATCAGATATCCTATCAAACATTTTTTTAGCATTATCGAGGACATGTCTATCACAGTATGTAATTATCTATAATCTATAGTAATAATAATCTGTAATCTCTAATAATCTATAATCTCTAATAATAATAATAATAATAATAATCTCATTCTACAGCTCAGGCATATTCTCCACCAAATTAAAATCTGAGGATGGAAGACTTTGTTTTTGTACAAAGAGTTTTACAGTTATTAACCTTCAGATAAAGTGATGGAATGACGTTTTATCTATAATGTAAGTGGTAACAGGTCCTAACTTGTTTTGCTGAGGATCTATAACATTAAACATGACTATAAATGGATTAGCCACATAAGGTGACATTCTGTTGATAAAAATGATTATAACTAGCATTCTGCAGTGATGTAAGAGTAATTAAGTACATCAGGACATACTGATATTGAACAATTCATTATTTTCTAATACTAGCTTTTCTAATACTAAAATCTTTTATTCTTTATACATTAAATAAGTCAAGGCTGCAAGAATTAGAATTTGGACTTACATGTGTGCTATAATAAGTTTGAATTCAATCCATATTTTAAAGGACAAAGAGACTGTGTACTGTAGATTAGTGATGCGCGGGTCGTCTGGTAACCCGCGGACCCCGCAGGTCGGGTTGGGGCGGGTAAAGAAATTGTCACTTTATTTGCGGGGCGGGTTGGGGCGGGTCATTAAATACAAAATTAAATAAAAAATCCATGTATGTTGCGTGCAATTCCCTATAGCCTATATTAAATATTTAGTATAGAATATCTATTTTCATATTTTATTAAGTTCTTTGATAAGGTTACGTCACGTGACAAGTCACGAAAGCACCAAGCAGCTACCGCTGCCAGTCACAACAAAAACAAAGAAATAAAAGTGAAGATGGAAGACGAGGTGTGGGAGAAATTGAAAAAATGATTCTCTGTATCCCAGCCACAAGCGCATCAAGCGAGCGCACATTCAGCGCTGCTGGCCGGGTGCTGGAGTCCAGGCGAAATAGATTAAACCCCGGTACAGTGGATGCCATTCTTTTTTGCACAGCGAACGTAAAAAAGGCTAAATTTCCGTGTGATAAATGAAAAAAAAAAAAAGTGTCAGTGGTTATTTAGCGTAGGCTGTAAACTGTAGGCCTGCCCTATACAAATCTAAAATAAAAAATTGTTTAGACTAGATTACAAACGCTGCTTTGTAAATGTTTAAAATGTGTATCATTATCTTGTTATTAATATGACCTGATTTATCGTTCATATTCATAATCATATGTTGTTGCCAGTTTACAGGGCGATGTTTCCAAGCACTTTCAGGCTGAAATAAAGGCTGTTTTCATTTGAATTACAATGCCTAGTATGTCTTTTTAATGGTCGCGGGTGCAGGGCGGGGTGGGTTGTAAAAATAGATACAGTGGTGCGGGGCGGGCTGGGGCGGGCCAAATAATTTCATAAAAGCGTGACCCGCGGGTTGGAAAAAATACCCGACCCGCGCATCACTACTGTAGATGCTGTGATACCATGCAGGTTGCGATTCCTTTAATATATTTGTGCATAAATGGTTCTTTCACCTCTCTAGACTAATTCCACAATGTTTTACCTCATACACACACACACACACAACAGCAGAAAGATCGAGGACTAGCACAAATGCACCATGTCTATGCCCTTTAAAGGTCAGAGGGGCGGCCAGACATCTGCTTCCCAACTTTCTCCCATTTCACATTTCACCATAATATCAAAGTATAAACTTGATTTGTCATTGAGATTCATGTAAAAGAGAAGCATGTTACAGCTCATGGAGACCTGTACGTTAAAAATCTCAAAAAGTGTACTAGACTGCTAAAAAATAAATAGCAAAATTTTTCATCATCATTTTTGTTATAGTAATAATAATACCATACAATAAAGCCTGAAAGGCAGTGATGGCTCAGTGGTTAAGGCTCAGGCTCAAGCCGGCACTATTGGGCCCTTAACCCTCTGCCCCAGTATCACTGTATCATGGCTCGAGCTGTGTCAGCACAAACCGACCGGTCCTGACCTCTCTCTCCAACAAGGTGCTTCTGCCCACAGAACTGCCAATCATCATTCTGTGTAAGCTCTACAGACTGTTGTTGGCACTTCAGTTTCTCCCATTAAAGGGGTTGCATCAACAAACCATCCAATACTCCTAGATTCCCCAAAACACTTCTATTTCCATCCAGAAACAATTCAGTGGCTGGATTTCAAACCCAGTGTTTCAGGTGGAAATAATCTCTACAGACTGTAGTGCTTAAAAATCCCAGCAGAATCAGAAAATACTCAAACTATCCAATCTGACACCAACCACCAGGCTACTAACAACAGCCTCTAAAATCACATCCCACGTCCCATCCGGATGTTTGATGTGAACACTATGAAGCTCTTGACTTGTTCCTGCGTGATCTTACGCATTGTATTGATACCATATGATTAACTGATTAGATATTTGCGTATGACTAGGGCTAAAGCCGCTCCTATTAAAGTGGATCGTGAGTGAATTTTCCACATATGTCAATTATGTTCAGTCTATGCATATTACCACGTGAAGTATTTTCCCGCGCTGCCGCAGGTGTTTCCGACTCTCCCCACGGATCTTCTTTATCCTTTCCTGCTCTCTTTCCCGCAGCGTGAAACACCACTTTGTAGACATGTTCCATTTTATAAGCACATCAACCGAATTCATTGCTTTCAAACAACCAGGAAACATTAAATGCTGCTAATTAACTTTGTGTCTTGTAAAGCTAAACACATGATTAAGCCGGTGCACCTGTGCAGCGACACCACGACGACAACAAAGCATTTAATGCGTTTGTAACAAGTTCCATGTAAGTGTGTGTAAACAAATTAAATGTTCGAGTTCGAGTCTAAAAAAAAAATGACCAGTTTAGAGTTTGATGATGTGGGCGTTCGTTAATAGATAGTGGGCCAAGGAAGGACTAGCAGACTGGAGACTGAGTTAGAGTTAATGAACTGGGTTACTCACTGAGAGAAGCTTCCACGTGATGGGACGCACTTGCCGTGGGATTCCTGACCAGCTCAACTTCCGAAGCTCTTCTACAAGTGGAGGAAGAAAAGAAGAAATGAACACATTTACGTTTGCAGCTTTTGACACCCTCATCAAGAGTGACTTACATTTCATCTAGATTATACTGTACATCTCAGCAGGTGAGGGTTAAGGGCTTTGATCAAGGGCCCAACAGTGGCAACTTTCTGGCGCTGGGTTTGAAGCTAGGACTTTCCAGTTAGTAGTCCAATGAGCTACCCCTGCCCTGAACACGTGTATAATAAGGAGAAGAATTTATGCCAAGCTCCATAGTGCGATTTTAGTTCTCAAGACATACAGTACTGTATTCTCCAGCAAGCTCAGTAAAACCTAACAACTGTTTTCTTATAAAACTGCACAAATCTGTGTTTAAAACTACCGATTTTAAGTAATGAGTTTTCACTCCAAATATTGACTGTTTATTTTATTGCTCTTTATAGAAGTTTCTTTTATGCAGAAATGTTTTC
>JAQMYJ010000004.1:14144505-14163686 GCA_030014305.1 Clarias laeviceps
TGTGTGTGTGTGTGTGTGTGTGTGTGTGTGTGTGTGTGTGTATATATATATGTATTATTTTGTAACATTACTTTTTCTCTTCCCCTGTAAAAGACATAGCATCTGCCTGCAAAGTCAGAGTTTTCTATCCAGAAAGGATGAAAATAATCAGAGGACTGTAGAGCTCTTCAAAAAAACAGCATGTAATTTGGTCCATTATTTTCTTATGGAAAGTGGAGGAAACACGGTGACACTGCCAATCCAAAAGGAAATAATATTACAGCAGACCCAGCATCTAGAAATTGTGGAATTACTCCAGGCTTCATCTAAACTGGGCTGGAGATTACAAATATATGGGAAAAAAATGTCAAAAGTGACAATTTACTAAACTCCCTCTGACAAAACCAAAACCATTCAGGCTCACTTAGCCAAGAAGATTATGAAATAATTGTTTCAGCTAATTTTTCCTTTATCTGTAGATTATTTGTTTTTACATTGGTGAATATTATTAAAGTATTCCCAAAACACAAATGTACTGTATACTGTCTTATTATTACGACGATTATTATTATTTTTAGAGATATAAACTGAGAAAATCATCACAAAATGCTACTTAAATAAAAAAAAACAAATAAAAAAAAAAACTAAAGCACCAACGCACTGACTCATTTCCAACAACTGGAAGAAAACTTCTAACTCCCACCACGAGCCTGTGCAATATTTTATGATATTTTTGCTGTGCACAGATCCACAGAGGCCTTCCTCAAAGCCACCTGTAAGGAAAAAAAAAAGCCTCTTCCTGATGAGACACATCAGCATGATTGTAATTCCGCCTCTGTGTCTTAGTGTTTCTATTACTTCCCAGCTGTAAAGTGGTCCTCAGTATTCAATGAACCGCTCTCTCTCCAGAGTGACAGACTTACAACGGCTTCTCCGAACCCGAGATGTGAAGACCGAGTGCGAGACCGACTGCATGAAAGGGTTAGGATAAAGATTTGCCAAGAGAAAATTTGTGTGAAGTCAGCATCCAGGGGCATGGGCAGGACCGGAAGGAGGAGAAAAAAGGAACGGGAAAGAGAAGTGAAAGACGTACTTCATTTATCAGGAGTGCAGAGGGCTGTCACTCAGAGGCACCGTAGTGCAGCAGTGAGCCGAGTGGAAATAAAACTACTGAAAGACTGCAGTCGAGGCAAGAAGGGAATTTATTCAGTCTATAGGCAGAGTCTAAAAGTGAGAGTCCATTTGTTATGAATAACGCATTAGCCTATATAGAAACAATATATAATAATATGTACGATGCAGTGTGTAGTTTAAAATCATTTTATACTTTTGTCTACATTTTACTTGATTGCGTTTTTTAACTTCAGGTCGGAGATGATGAGTCACATGCATGATCTTTACACTACGGATTAAAAGCAAAATGTAGATCTGAAAAATACACATCCATAAAATCACTTACATTGTCAGAATTTAGCACATTATAAGCTGGAAGGAAGACTGGTTGTGAGGACAAGCTGGTAACTGGGAAGGAAAAAAAAAAAAAGAAAAAAAAAAAGGCACCAATTCTGTCTGATCATACACCGTGACAAAATGTGCAACAGATCACAAAACTCATGGTTCGGGTCATATCATGGTTTTTGGTCACAGATCGGATCATTTCTCAGAGCAACAAATAAGAAAGACGGATATATAAGAGGGGCGTTCGAGTCAAACCGGGACATGTGAAGACATTTCTCGTGAATTAAGCTGTAAAACTGGTTGACATTTACAGAAGACTTCGAGCACAGTGCGGTGATGAGACTCTTCCTTGAAAAACATTGGATAACTTGGCTGCCGCATCCGTCGTACAGTCCTGACCTCGCTCCCAGCTATTTCCACATATTTGGACAATTAAGGAGTTCCTGGGAGGCCGGCGTTTCAGACATGAAGCAGGAAGTCCCATCATGCCTACCTTGATGGTATCCAAGCACTAGTGAAACCCTGGGATAAGTGCATTAGTGTAGCCGGGGATTGTATAGCTTACATATTATATATTATAACTTATAATAATAATAATAATAATAATTATAATTATTATTATTATTATTATTATTATTATAATATTGCCATTTGTATCTTGGTAATTAAAAAATGTGGCTAATGTAAAACACAGCATACGTATATATAATCAGGAAACCGCAAGATTGCAGAAAAGATTGCAGAAATAGAGGTCATTCAGATAAAAAAATTTTTCTTGTTATTTTTTGTTTTGTTTTTAATCAGTGTGTGTGCAGGTTTTCAGCACGACCTAGCGGGGATCTAGAATTCCTGGCAGCACAAGACAAGTGGGGTGAACAAAAATACAGTTAGTGCATGTGAGAGAGCGTGATTGAGTGAAGATATCATTTGTGCTCAGGAATGGGCCCAAATATACAACACCATACAGCGGCAATAAAACTTTATTTTCCACCATGACGGTTAAAATTTCCAAATTAATGCATGCTGAATTGTGGGGAGAGATCATGGATCAACTCCATCTCTTATATCACTAGTAACAATCCTGCTGTACTGTACGCTGTAAAAATGTCAAGTATAATGTTATGATTCATTCGTCATATCGTCGGCTCCTAGTCGGCACCAAAGTGTGTTAAAGCATGTATGACCTGTTTATGTTATTTCACAAAACCGTTTCTATGTTTTTACATGATGCCTTGTCAATTTTAAAATTCTCAATTTCTTTCATTTTTCAGGCGGTATGAAAAGGCCCTCCGTCAGAAACGTAAGCAAATTTTGAGAACCCGGCTCGTGGCGATACAGCTGTAAAGTAGCAGCTGCTGCTCATAATTAATAGTCCATATAACGACGAGATGCGAGTTTTGTGTATCTGTCCAACGCCATCATGAAGCCAGTAAAAGTTCGACTCTAAAACCCTGTGAAACAGAAGTGCGGTTAAGTCAAATAAAGGACAAAGTAGCACACGGCACACTCGTAAAATAATGGGAGTCTTGTAAAAAGATACTTTGCTGTATTAGCTGATGCTGCTCTGGAGGATGAAATATAGTCCAGGTGGCTAGGGAGCATACAGTAAGACCCTGTCACTTCCTCCACGCTTTCAGCCTAACTGCACTGCTGCCTTTAATTGATTGCATTATAAATTTGCCTACTTTTTCACACCGCTTGCATCATTATGCAGGAACAACGCCTCAACACCCAGTGACACCACTGCGTATAACTAAATAAAATTACTAAAAAAAAAAAAAGAAAGAAACGCCTCCCTTAAGTCTGAGGAAAGTTTTTCTGCACTTCAGGCCCAGCAGGGAGTAGATGTAGATGTCGAATGAAATCTGTGACCAATGCGGAATGAGAGCATTGCGATGAAATTCAAGCTGAGCTCCTGAGCTGCTTCATGAGAAGCTTATGCGCTTATGGGCTGTTAGTCCTAGGATATAAGGAACCAAATCTGTCTGGCATTAAACTAATCTCATACACTCATACGCCCACACTTTAAGACATTTAATAAGAAGTTTCTCATCTACCGGCCCATGATTATGGTTCATAATGAATATTTCGCACACAAGAGATTCCCAAAGACTTGAAGATTCATATTAAAGATGTGAGGGGAAGGAGATCAGTGTTTAAACGGTATTATGAGATTGCAATCAATCACCTGAAAATGAAAATATCTGTCTGTATCTTGGCTTTTTTTTTTATTAAACTCTTAAAAGTACAACATAAATAGGAGCCTGTATTGGAATAAAATTAAATTAGCACGTTTGTATAAAACATTAACAATGCTTCCAAAAGACTTTCTTGTCTTTTTTTTATGTACAGTAGTCGTGTAGTCCTGAAGGTTTTTTTTTTTAGAGGGTTGTTTTGTTTTGTTTGTTAAGCCACACATTGACCTATGAATCATTCAAGCATTAAAAAAACATCTAATTTAAGGCATGATCCAGTGAAAAACAGGAGCAGATGATCAGGCCAGTGATTAGTATACTATATAATATAATATATGATGTTGAATGCTGAGTGGTTGGAACAGACGAGAGGGGAAATCAACAAAAACAACCAAATTTTAAACTATATCTTTAGGCACTTTACAGCCAGTCACAGTCAAACATTTGTTCCCTTTTTATTTCATCTATATAATTAAATTTAATCTGAAGAAATAAGGGACGCCTCAAGGCTTTCTGAATATGTGTAGGGGCGTGTAAAAGTTTCGAAATGCTGTAAAGTAAGAATTCTTCAAAAAAAAAAAAAATGTAAACTTTTTGAAAAAAAAATTTATTTATCAATTAACAAAACGGAAAGTAAATAAGCAGAAGAGAAATCCAAATCAAATTAATATTTGCTTTGGCTAGACAGAATTGCCATCAGTTCATCTTGGTTCACTTGCAGACTGTTTTTGAAGGAACTCGGCAGGCAAAAAAACCTCTTGGAGAACTAACCACAGATGATCTGTTCATGCTGGCTGCCTCAAATCCTTCGGTCTCCTCTGTCCAAATCCTGAATGACATTGGCTGTGTGTTTGGCATCGTTGTCCGGCTAAAGAATAAATTTGGAGCCAATCAGACACCTACCTGTGGAGTTGAGTCATTGACAACACCATTAATCCTGACCGAATCTTTAACTCCATTTGCAGAACTGCAGCCCCAAACTTGCAAGGAACCTGCACCATGCTTCACTATTGCCTGGAGATTATTGTTTCCATTTACATTAAATAATAAGTGTTAATAACAAAACTTATTGTACCGCTCTCCAGCCCTTTGGCAAACAAGCTGACTCCTGCTACAACCAAATATTTAAATTTGCCTCATCGGTCCAGAGCACCTGCTGCCATTTTCTTGCACCCCAGTTCCTACAGTATGTTTTCATGTATAGTTGAGTCGACTTATCCAACAATTCTGTCATTACACTTCTGGCCAGACTTCTCTGGACATGTACGTGGGTCCCATTTTTTTCTACCAGTTCTTTGATGATGGCATCAAAGCTGGACATCTTCTGATGTCAAAGGAAAGTGAACATGAAGTGTGTTTCATTTGCTGCATTAAACATCCTTGGGCGACCTTTGCATCTACAGTCCTGAGCATTGCCCTTCTCTTTGTGCTTCTTCAAAATAGCTAGAGCAGCAAGTCTTGAAACCCCAGGTTGCTTTAAAATCGTTGCCTGGGAGGAGAGATCTTGCTGATGCAGATCCTTGCTCAGTCTTGGCATGGTGTATGACCTGCGACATGTCTTCCTCAACCTCGCCGTAGTCGCACACTTTGGCTGTTCCTTACCCACTTTTAAATCTATGACACAGATGTTTCTGTTTCAGTTAATGACTATATTTCAAGCTACATTTAAAATTAATGATCATTAACACCTGCTTGGTGCAACTGGTTTGTGCAGGCGTGCAAATGACTTTGTGCAAGTGTAAGAATTGATGCTGGTTTGAAGCCAGAGGGGACTCTCACCAAATACTGATTATATTTACATTCATTTCTTTCACTTTGCATTTTGTAAATGAATAAAAATCAACAATTAAATTACATGTTTTGAAAGCATTCTTAGTATACACATACACATGTGAGCCACCTGCATAGCCTTTATAACCATCGCAGAATATTTGGCTCATCCTTCATGGCCTCAACCGTGACCAGTTTTCATCTGAGCATTTTTCTTCCCCCCACCCCCATGTTTGCTGAGTCTACAAACAGAATTTCATAAGTGGTTGAGTTTTTTTTTTTTTTTTCCCCCCAATAATGGCTTTCTTTTCACTGCTCTTCAATAAAGCCCAGATTTGTGGAGCGACTGGGCAAGGACTGTCCTGTGAACAGCTTCATCTCTCTGAGCTCTGGAGCTCTCTGTCTCCTTCAGAGTACGAACAATAAAAATGTTCACTTTTAGCAAGAATAAAAATGACAACAAGTAAAGACATTCAACTGAAATACATTATACTGAAGATGGTGTAGAAACGCCTGGTACAGACCAGCACTTAGCAATCTGAGGAATAAGATGAACAAAAATGTATTATAAAAAATATATCATTGCTTGTGTCAAGGCAGGGATGAGTCGAACATACTCAAAGTGATCATAGTCTTGAGTAGGTTTTGCATATTCTTATATTGTCCGTGTTACTACTTTGTAATAGATTAAGCAAATTAAATTAACTAAATGTGTGTATTTAAATTTTATGAGTTTAATGAACCTATAATCTTTCACCTACATTATTTGCTTGTTATTGATTATACAGATTTGATTCTTAAATAAAATTCTGGCCCCAATTTAAATCAATTATGTGGCCGAATCATTTTTTTTTTTTTTTTTTTTTTTACAACAATGTAAAATCAAAACTTAACTATTAAATTTCCTTACTAGGATGTTGTATATATTCAGCAGAGCTGTGAGAGTTAATCGATTATGCAATTTAACTGATTAATTAAATTCAATGAGTAAGTTTTTCCTTCAGAATCGGATTCAGAAATTAGAAACTGCTTTCATATTCTGTAGCTTTGTATTTTGATTTTACAAGAATATTATGTCTCGTTAAAATCCTGCCAACTACTAGACTGTACCCACATGTGCAGTGACAATAGAGTTGAATCTAATCTAATCTAATGTGAAGCAGATGCAAAAAAAATTAAAGATTAATGCTTTGTATAAGCCGATAGACTGCTATTGAATTGAACGAAAAAAATTGCATCAAATTAATTTGCCAGTCTACGATTCATAGCTCTAGTATTCAGAGATGGGGAAAATACATACTTAAGTATATTGTCTGGGTTCCTAATTCAGATTTTATAAATTACTAGTGTATAGTTCATGACCTAGTGCTTGCCAGTTTTGTCTTGAGTATAAGTGCTCTTCGTAAATTAACTTGTTTTTATCTATTTAATCCCAAAATATCTGGGATAAAAAAGATGCAGACAGAAAAAAGGAAGTAAACAGCTATTGTTTTTTGTCTACTTTTCTGTTAAATGTAATATAGTTTAAATAGTAACATGTTAAACTAAAGCACAAGAAAAATATTTGGGGAGATTATAAATGGATGATGTTATTAATTAATAGCACATTAAAATGTACAACGGCGGCCTCCGAGTGGCGCAGTGGTAAAGTGCTCGCCCTATCACCTGGAGATCACGAGTTCGATGTAACCTCTCGCAGCCGGAGGCCTAGAGAGAGCTGATTGGCCGAGCTCTCTCTCAGAGGGGAGGGATGAGAGGTACTTCGTGCTCCCACATTAATCACGGCTCTACCAGCCAATCAGGGGCTTCTGTGAGCTCACGTAAGCGGAGGGAGCGGATAGCGCTGTCCTCCGAGTGTGTTACTCCGCCCCCAACAGTACGTGAGCGAGCAGATCGAAAAGATGGTCGGTGACATCACGTGGGTCGGAGGAAACACGTGATAGTCTGCGTCCCTCCCGACTGAATGGTAGTAGAAGCTTAATGTGGGAGCCCCCTAGTGACGGGGAGGAATTGGACACCACTAAATTAGGTAAAAATCCCAAAAAAAATAGTAAAATAAAAAAAAATAAAAAAAGTACAACGGCATCTGCTGAATTTTGGAATGAACTAAAAATCTTTACGTGTTACCGTGAAGTGCACGGAGTAAAGGTGTGATTGTGTTTATTAAGTAGATTTCAATTTCACACTCATAAGTATGTATTAAAAGATACAGCGGCATCTGTTGAGATGAACTAATGATTTATTTCAAGGTTGATTATTTTATGATATAAGGGTGTTTTCCATTTAAATTTCAGTAGCATATCTTCTATTCTCGTGGGCCGAAACAAATCCCATATGTTAATTCGAGCTTGGCCAAAAACACCAGCGAAAACCCCATTAAAGGTCATCCAGTAGTTTTTATGTGTTGCATGCACAAACAAACAGACAAACAGACCGACAAAAACCATTTTGATGTGTTCTATTACTCTTGATCTTACATCCCCCCCAAAATTATTTCACAAATATCTTCAAATGTACAGGCCTGCCAACTTTACAGTTTTATTATACTCTTTTGCAAACAAAAATCTGAATGAAAGCCATGAATAAATATTAATATTTATAAATAGTAATTAAAGATGTTTTGCATGAATGTTCATCAAGGCCGCAACATCAACCCAAAAAACATGGCCAAAGCATCATCTGTGCTAATCATCCGGCTGCAACAGATTAGGAATACATTTCCAAACACTGGTGCATTCCTTTAAGCAATCCGGAGATAAGGTCAGTACTGATAGTGCTGGTGATTGGGGTCCTGACACTGAAACTGGCATATGCAACACACTGTAAGGGGCACATGTACCTCCCCGAGTGTGTGAAGTTAATCCTTAAACTGGCATTCAGCTCAGACCAAACAGGAAGGGGGGCAATGATACACTGCTCTTCTCAAACAGACCCATCAAGGTCATGTGGAACAGAACATGTTTTGGCTCGCACGCTTCTCTCTCCAGTCCATCTCCATTTTCTCCATCAGCTCGCTTTCCACACTGTGCGCATACAGAGTAATCCACTGCACTAGAGCTCATACATATGCAATCCCATTAAGATCCAAAGTGGTCGAGTTCCAGTGACAAAAAGGCAGAGGCCTTATCACAGCATGCACTCGGGGCACATGCGATGCTTTTTATACGATTCCGTAGCAGAGACCGTGCCGGTTTACTCCACAATAAACAATCATGAAGTCATAACACTGCGAAATATTTGCAGGGATGGAAATACAAGACATGAGAGTCTCCTTCTTGGAAAGTTCTGCTTACTCGATTATTCTCAAAAAAAAAAAAAAAAAAAAAAATGCCATAGCAATCCTTCGAGTGCAGCATCAAATTTAATCATCTGTCATTCATGACGCTGTCTATTAAGAATGAAATTGCAGGCATGTTAATCCTATAATACAGTAAACTGCTGTGTAACAGGATTGCCAGCGGTACACAAGAAACGCTCTTACGGGACTGAGCGAAGCACAGACATACAACATGAAAGTACCAGAGCGAGAAAATGACAGACGCAAAAAGACGAGAGAGGTTCAGAACCCTCAGCCGAGGACTCGCGCATCGCTATGGCAACCACAGACATGGTGCCGGCGGTGTAATTACTTCATGTGATTCTATTTCTCACTCCCGTGAAAGTAAAAAAAGGCTGAAAGCTGACCTTCCGACTGCATCCGGCTTCAAATGCAGGCGAAAAAAAAAAGGAAAAGAAATCCTGCCGCCGCTGCGCGACACGCTCATTAAAAGAAGAACATAGGGAGAGCATGAAAAAAAGAGACCTGCCTGCTGCTACAACAGGTCAAATCCATCGTCTTTCCACAGGAAAAAAAATCAGCATGGCCTCTGTTCTGTGAACAGGACTGGATATGACGAACAGCGTTTCTCCATGTATGCTGAAAAAGGGCAAATGGGACGAGGCTAACGAAATAATGAAATACATGAATACAAGTATTGAATAAAAATTTTAAAAATGTAAAAAAACGCAAGTCAATAACAAAAACTAGGGAAGTATTTTAATTTTTTGACATATTTATGTAGTTGAAGGCAAAAATCCTTCAATCCTTTGATGCACAAGATAAAAATCTTAACCCTACAGGCTAGAGTTGTCAGATTCCTGAATTACTTAAAATGTTTAATATTTAAACGCATTTAACTATAATACGACATACTAACTTTTTTAAAATAATAATAATTAATTATAATAGTTAAATATTAATGAATAATTTTCTGGACTAAATTAACAGTAACTGAGGAGGGTTTTTTCCCTCTAATTAAATATCATTGGCAAAAATTCCAGATTCAAATATGCATTTATCCTCGGACAAATGTTTTCTCATTGCTTCTGTTCTGCACCTCTATCTGCTGACCTGGTACTAACCAGCCAGGTGTTTGGACACACCTTCTAATTCTGTGGTCTTTCCTAATTTAAATTTCTTTCTACATTGTAAAACAATACTGAATGCATCCAAAATATACAATAATCTCCTTTTGACCAGTTGATATTGCGATGTTTCTGCTACTTATGATCTGTAAAGCCTGTATAATGGTTCTAATCTAAGATGCTGTTAATTGGTGATTTCTGAGGCTTTTTGTCTTGCTTTACTGGGAAGGATTTCATGAGAGCCAGATTCATCATAGTGCTTGATGGGTTTTGTAAATGCACCTGACCTCAGTGTCTTAAAATAACCACAGTTTTGTGTAATGCTCCAATATTGTACTAGAATGAAAAAAATGTACCGCTAAACAAAAAACATTCAATTAGAAGCTGTGTGCAAACTTTTGAGTGGTACTGTACATCTTCCACATTTAACAGGAATATTGCACTCAATGTCATCTTCAATAGAGTCAGGTCTAAAAGCAATGGAAGACGACTTCAAAGTTATTCAATAAAAAAAATTAATAATAATAAAAAAACATTTTTAATGATTTAACAGAGAAAAAAGTGATTCGCTTATTTCCCAGACTGTAGACAAAAAAATTCCATTATGAACAAAAAATAAACATGGGTTTTCAATGTTTTTGTTGTAATTATGAAATTACAACAACTAAATCATAGCAATTAGTATTTAAACTAGAGCTGTCTTTCTGAGAGTAAAGTGCCATTTGTTTTATCACACACGAAATATTTAGAGCAATATTTATCATTACAATTACAAAAAAAAAAAAGTTTAAGCCCTGCAGAATAGGACGTCATAACGGGAAGCTTCTGCTTTTCCTTGCCGCTGCTCCACAGCAGAGGGTAATGTCTCCCCCTATTGAGAGCCTGAGAAATAATGGTGTGTTTGTGAGGGACAGAGGAGACGTGTGGGAGGAAGAATGCGATCAGTGTGCTGCTCGCTTGCAGCCTCCGTGTCACTGACTGGAGACGGGGACATTGACCTCCCTGAAAGGACAACCCACTGATTTATCTCTGTCAGTGCTCTCCCACAATGCTCACACTCTCTTTCTTTCTCACACACACACACATACACGAACATGCCTTGTTATAATTATGTAATCTGGAATTAAGTTCATCTTTCTTTCTGGCAGCCGTGCGACCGGCTCGTCAGTTCGGGAAAGTAATAAGACAGCACCGACCGAATTAAGACGGGATGGGAGGGGACAAAAGCGAGAGATGGCAGCTGTAGAATTGCGATCGTGCCAATCGTGAAGAAGCTCCTGTCAGCCTGTGCTGTTAATGAAGGACGCCGTAAATATGATGGAACATGAAAAGCCGACGAGTCATAAAGGTGTTGCATAAACATAAGAAATGATCACCGGTCCGTTCTCATGAGCAGCCACGCTTGACTTAGTATGACTCGAGGCCGTAGAAGTGATAAGGAAGAAAAAAAAGGGAGAAAGCATGAAACGCTTGTTCACCCTGAAGCACAGACAAAAACTCAGCGAGTGCGCCGTGAGTGTGAAAGCCTATCAGCTCGGCTGAGTTTATGCATGGCGTAGACCTAATCTTCCATTCATGGGCAAGACGATTTCTTCCAGCTCACTGATTACTGATGCACGAGAGCTTCTGCTCACCTATGGGGAGGGGAAAATAACAACAACAAAAAGACACCAGGACCTGAATAAACATATAAGAAGTGTTAGAGTATAAAATGTCCTGAATATGCAGAATAATAAATAGATTCAAAAAGAAAGTTTCAACGGATGAATGAGAAAAAGACGATAAGAAAAGAGCCGCGTGATTGCTTTTCAGCCTTGCCAATCCAGCGACAAGCTTTAATCAAAGTCAAACTGACAACTAGAGCCAGAGACCATACCAACAAAGCCTGTGTCACTAAAACTCTCATGGCGTGTCAACGTTTTTGATGTAGGATGAACTTTGTATAATGATGCCTTGATCTATACGGAAACAATGCTGTTCCTGTATAATCTCCCAAAAAAGTTTGCGAGATCTCGCAAAAAGTTTGCGGGATCTTGCGAAACTTGACTTCTCAGCGTTGCCGATTTAGTCCAGCAGAAGGCAGAAATGCCCCTAAAAGCTTGATCCTTGTCCGGAAAGGGGCGCATTACCGAATCCAGTTCAGTTAGTGTCAGTAATGCACCTAAAAACTGTCTGCCAACCGCTAAAAAAGAAAGAAAGAAGAAGAAGAAGCAAACAGGAAAGAATACTCGGATTAGAGTTACACGTAGTTAAGAACTGTAACAAAATAATAATCAATAAATCTAATATAGAATGAGGATTGTATAAAATCGTGATAATTAGAGAATCGCAATCAGCACCTAGGTATCGTGATAATATCGTATCGGGTGGTGCCCCATCCCCAGCACCCAAAGGAAGCACTGCCAGCATCCTGGTGCCAAACACCACAGCACACCCTGGAGGCTCGGTAAAGTCATGACCTGGGGGGTCAGAGTGCACCAGTGGCAACAGAGGAACACAAAACCTAGGTTGTTATAATGTTCATGTTTTAAATGTTATGGCTGATCGGTGTACATCATGCGTGCAGTGTAGTGTCCGAATGTAATGAGAAATACGGGAAATGCCAAGTTAAAACTATGGACTGTATTTACTATATGTACTTCTGTGTCTTTAACGCAAATCAACCTGCATGTACTCTAACAATCCAGACCTCGAGTTCTGCTGCATATTTCCTCAATGTATGTATACTGTTGACAAGCATGCCGGATTCTCTCATTTCCTCACCACTACGTCTATTCTTCTCATCTGCCATACGGGATTCGATTACCAGCCAATGGCTCAAACCCAGACAGTGGATGCAGTACATCCTCGGCGCTGGTGCCAAGCCCGGATAAAAATGGGAGGTTTGCGTCAGAAAGGGCATCTGGCGTTAAATGTGTGGATCGGGTGGCAACCCCTTAACGGAAGCAACAACTTCTCCTCACTGTTAACAACTTCGAATAATGTCGCTGATAACAAAAAGATTTGATTATATGACCATTTTAAAATTTTGCTTGGGGGAAAAAAAACTCAATATGTTTATATGACCACTTAAGGCTCCGTGATTTGATCTGTTTATTCCGAGCTTTCATGAGTTGTCTTCATGTACCGATGGGTTTCCTCTGAGATGCATGGAGGCTGTATGTCTAAATTGTTCCCTGGTATGAATAAATAAATGAGTGTGTGTACATGGTGTCCTATGATGAACTTGTTTTCCATTCAGAATATATTTCCACCTCACACAAAACATCTGGTCCTGGTCTGGAGGCACAGTGACATTGACCAGAATGAATGAATCCAGTGCACAGGAAGGCTTATAACACAGAACAAACAAACTGCAACATGAATTCTAGCCGTATTGAGAGGTGGCATGGTGGCGTTAGTGGTTAGTACTGCAGTCTCATGTCCCCAGATTTGAGAGGTCGATTCCCACCTCAGGTCTGCGTGCATCAGGTTTGCATGTTCTCTGCTTGAGTTCCTCCCACACTTGGCATAGTGTGTGTGCGCTTGTGCCCTGTGATGGATTGGGAACCCATCCAGGATTACCAGTATATTTAGGGGCGGAGCATCCTGAGGTTAACTGTGACTCCAACTGGCTATTAAAACACAAACAATTCTACATGTACAGTATAAGATGCAAGCGCGCTGATTAGTCTGATCCGTCCACAGTTGTTTGATTTAAAAGAAAAAAAAGACAAGCAATAGTTAATTGTCTACTAAGGAAATACAAGACCTAAAGTTTTCCCCACAGTGCTACATCCACTTCGGTTTGTACAGTGGAGCAAATCACCACCCTACAGCCTCGGCTCCGTAAGTGAAAAGCGTTTCATGAAATCATGCCCGACTCTATTCACACTCATCCCACCTCATCAGCTCGGTGTGCTAGGTTATTTGATTTGTTACAATAAAAAAATAAAATGATGTTTTTATTTGAAATGCGCTCCGCGGCGCAGCGTGAAATGAAGATTCGATTTCACTGGACCATAGCGCCAGCCCATGACATTCTGTGGCAGGATGTAGAGAATATCTTAAGGCTGCGTTGGTTACCAAGTCTCCAGGAATAAAAATAAATATCTAAATATGCACAAACATTTTTACTGTGAGATGAGGTGGAAATTGTGACATGGCGGGAATGGATTTTTTTTTTTATTTTGCAATAAAAATGTAGTGTAGTGCGTTCCAGCAGATCTCCAACACTAAACTCAATCTAAACTTCTATAAATAACAGTAAGAAAGATCAAAAGCATACATTTACAGTGACAACTCGTATTAACCTTTGGCAGCAGACTAATACTTAGCCGTGTAGTGGCTGACTTTAGAGTCCATGAATATCCTGATATGCGACAGATATCCTGTTATACTGATGGAGAGACTACGATCCAAGGATGGGTCTAGTGATTGTCGCGAAATTAATAAGAAATTTATGAAATTGAAGGAAATAGGCAAAAACAAAAGAATTAAAATTAGGAAACTAGTTTATTACAAAACGATTTCCATCTGTAAGCAACGACCTGACTAACCTACAAGCACTAGCCAATTAATAGTAGCAGCTTAGTTAGAAAATGAAAACTTTTTTATAGCAAAAGAAACCTTAAAAAAATCAAAACTTGATTCTTTAATGTTTCAAATTAAGATTTAGAGTAGATATAATTGATATAACTTTCTATATGAATATGAGATCAGATAACATTTTTGATATATAAAATGTACTAAACATCAAATGACATGTACCTTCAAAGAAAAGAAAAAGAAAGAAAAATAAATAAATAAATAAATAAAATAAAATAAAAAAAAAATATATATATATATATATATATATATATATATATATATATATAAAGTCTGTACTAAAAACACAGGGTGCACAATACAGCATGTATGTGTGTACAGTATGTATGTACTGTGTGTATGTATAATAAACATTCCTACCAACACCAAGCTGGACTGCTTCAACTGGTTGTGTATCAGAGCATGAAGTCAGCTCATCATTATTATTTCATCAATGATCAAGAGTAATTTGAACACTTAAGCAAGTGTGACATTGAATTTTTTTCATGTCATGTTTCATCATTCAGATTTGTCTCCAGTGTGTAAATCAAAACATTCCTAGCTTTTTCTCCCATTTCTTATTAGATATGGATTAAACAAGCCAAGATTTTTCCTAATGTGACCTTATAAGAAGCTCCCCTGTTGCTCAGCTCTGCTGTTTTCTGGCTGGCCATGACTCAGCAGTAGCTCATTTACATAAACACTGAAACAGCATGTTTGGGAAAGGAGTGAAACAGAGGGAGTTTAAGGTATGAAACCATGCATGATCTGAGCAGTATTTCAGCTGGAGCATTTACACACAAACACACAGACACAGACACAGACACACACACACACACACACACAAACAGACAATGGGGGAGCTCTGATGGCTGTGTGAACTTGTTACTGTTAGATTACGCATGGAGGGACGTGCATAGAGACAGATATTATCCTATGTGCCTAAACAAGTACATTAAGTTGTGTAAAAATGTTGATATATTTTCACTAGCTAGTCCACAGGCTAAGTAAAAGCTCCAAACCCATTTTCATTCTGTTGCTGAACCTAGTTCTCCATTAGGCATCTACAATTAAACACTAATATCATAAGTACAAATGCACCTAGGAGATAAACAATGCAATCCATCAAAATAACCCTCAGCTGTCTGATGAATTAAAAACAATATAATTTTATCAGAACATATCTCTGCATAACCACCACACCACCGCCAATACAAGATGCAGAGCACCCGTTTAAAAAAATAAAAATAAAAAGCAGCATGTGAAAAAAAAAGAGCTGTGAGCCGCTTACCGAGGTCTGTGTTCGGTCCAGCCAGAAGCTGTTTGAACTTGTCTAGTCTGGAAGCCTCTCTCTCAGTCATGGCAGGAGTTCCTGATGTGTTCTGATCAGCCATGCGGGCCACCAGGGGGATGACCGGCCTGTGAGGGAGCGACTGCTGTCTGTACAGCGCTGCCCGCTCGCCACTCATCTCTGCAACAACAAAGCGTGTGTGTGTGTGTTAATAATACGCATCACTACTGCTCTAGCAAAAATATACGGAATATAGAGCGATCAGAGAGACATGACATCATTATATTATTACAAGAGATGGGGGGGGGGAATTCATCGATCACTATACAGATTTAAAAAAAATACATATTTGGTAAATGAATTTTTTTATTTCTATATGTTCTATATGTTTGCATTTCAAGTAGTTAAAAGTTGCTGTTCCTCTATGATCCTACAGGGGGAGTGCTTTAAACTAAGCTATTCACACCTTGGCAGACAGCACAAACAAATGTACTTGTACAGTTTCCTCAAACAGCTGGGGATGGAATGCACAATGTCTCCAAAGGAAATTGTTTCAGATATTGCTGAAAACCTGCTGAATCAGGGCCTTCAAGTCCTCCAATGTGTCCTCCTGCATTTTCCAGGACTTTGGCTGAAATGACGCAGACCTCATGAATGGCCTCTAAGAAGTCCAGATTTTTTTTTTTCTTTTGGGGCTCCGCAAAGGAGGAGGTGTACAGGACAAAGCCTCACACACTAGAGGACTGCGAGGCAGTTGTTTCAATAAATTTGAATTAGAAATATGGACTCTATTAATAATTTTTAATGGCTAGTTACTTTTCACCCATACATTCACACATACATACACACAAACATCCACTTATATATAGTGTATATAAAA
Organism: Clarias laeviceps; assembly: GCA_030014305.1. Taxonomy (NCBI): domain Eukaryota; kingdom Metazoa; phylum Chordata; class Actinopteri; order Siluriformes; family Clariidae; genus Clarias; species Clarias laeviceps. The sequence continues at coordinate 14,161,049 of JAQMYJ010000004.1, forward strand.
CTTATACGATATTATCACAATACCTCGGTGCAGATTTGATTAAAACTGCGATTCTACAAGTATCACAATTTAATAAATATTCTGAATCAACATTACATTTCCTCCCTATTTTGTTACAATTTTAAAAATGTTTAATGAGTAACTAAATGTAGCCCGTTCCTTATAACATTATTTTCTCACTTAAAAATCTAGCGCAGCATGAGTTAACATCAAATAAAATTTTGCTACAAATCAACTTTTTTTTACTGAGCAGCGTGTATTTCTGTCATCTGCCATAATTATTATTTGTAAACAAACTTGGCAAAAATTCACTTCTACCACACGGGATGAAGATGCGTAAATAGTTCAGAGTGTACTGCCTGTAGGGTTATTAAGAAACGATGATGTTTTCCCTCCTCAAATGCCTCAAAAATCTCAAAACTAAACTCGACATTGAGCGTGTTGGTTGCGTAACTTCAAACATTTTCGACTAATTAGGTCTCGTGGTGTTTTGAGGCGTGTGGAATCGTGCGTCATTACATGACTGGGTTAGAGACGAATTCGCTCACAGAGTTTGGAGAAAAAGGCAGATCGGAGGCTTTTAACGTGCACAGTTCTTGATAATGTAGCGACATAAAAATGCGTTTCTGTTGCGCTCGAGAGCTTCTGCGCTCTGTACACATCCAATTATATCTGAAGCTGATCGCCGATCCAACCAGTTCTAGTCACAGCCTGATCTCTATTATAAATGTAAAAAATCTTTTTTTAAATCTATATGTGAATTGCCCACAAAGAATTATATTCTTTTTTTATATATATAAAAAAATTATATACATGCATACACTACCGCTCAAAAGTTTGGGATCACGTTCTAACTCTGTGGTTGTTCCTGATTTTAATTTCTTACTACAAAACACTGCTGAAGGCGTCCAAAATATACAATAATCTCCTTTTGATCAGTTGATATTGAGACATATCTGCTACTTCTGCTCTGTAAAGCCTTCATAACAGCTCTAATCTGAGGTGCTGTTTGTTAACTGGTGATTTCTGAGGCTGGTGACTCTAAATGAACGTCTCCTCTGTAGCAGAGGTAAGTTTCTGTCTTACTTTCCTGCTTGTCTTCATGAGAGACAGGTTCATCACAGTGCTTGATGGGTTTTGTAAATGCACTTGACAATCCTGTTCTTGCAAGAACTATTTCAGAACAGCTGACCTTCATGTCTTAAAATAAAAACTAATTGTTGTTACATAATTACCTACATTGGACATTTCTGTCATTCTGGAAATTTCTTTCACTTTTGCACATTCACGGACATTGCACCTACACATTCATGCATATTTGCACACTCCCCGGACATTTCTATTTAAATTCTATTTCATTTCCACAACCAAATTTTTCTATATTCTATATTTGTAGTTAAATTTTCTATATTTGTACAGCTTTTTTTATATTTTGTTCTTATTTTCTATAGCTATAGTTTTTCTATATTTAATTTCTTATTTTATTCCATAATTTATTGATTGAAGTCACAGGCGGTCATTTAAGCATTTCGTACACTGTGTATGACTGTGTATGTGACAAATAACATTTTAATTTAAATTTTATTTCCATTTCCAATGTGTTATTGCATAGTTTTGAAATCCCCAGTATTGTTGTACAATGTAAGAAATAAATCATTAAATAAAAACAAAGAAATTTGCAAGTGATGCTCAAATTTTTCAGCGGTAGTTTACACACACACACACACACACGCACACGCACACGCGCACGCGCACGCGCACGCGCACACGCACACGCACACGCACACACGAGCCACTTATGAATGTTACATCACTAATTCTGAGGTGCCTAATCATTTCTACTACAGGATGTTTCAGTTACTCTACTATACGCCTCTTCTATACTATACTGTACTGTAGGAGCTACTACGTAATTACGAGCCTCACAATCTGCATGAGGAGCACTGGAAAAACAAATATCATGTAGCACTGTGACTTTGCATAAAAAACACTGTCACGCCATCCTAGTGAGGAACGAACCGGGAGACAGGAAGTCAGCCGATCCCAAACAAAGCTGCTGGTAAAGGAGGGGCAGGTGTTCCGTGACAGAGAGAGAGAGAGAGAGAGAGAGAGAGAGAGAGAGAGGTATTGCAGCGGGGGCAGACAGTGTATGTACCCTCATCTCCTCTTCCGTGCCTCTACCGTGTTTCTAGTTACAGCGACGGAACAGCAGGTGACTGAGTGCACATATAACAGACCTGCTGTCACGCACACGCGCTAGTTTATGTGCAAAGATGTGGTCTGGGTTTCCTGTTTATGACACAGACTTACAGTCTGTCATACTTAAATAAAAATAATATGATTGCAAAATGCAAAACACCAAGCACCAGGAAACTTCAGCCATCAGCCAGCAGTCAAGAACCAACAAATCCGATGGCGTAATTGGTTCAGTGGTCCAGTACCATTTTTATACAGTACAGGCCAAAAGTTTGGACAAACCTTCTCATCTATCGGTCAATGTGTTTTCTTTATTTTCATGACCATTTACATTGGTAGATTCTCACTGAAGACATCAAAACTATGTCTCCACAGTCACCGGACCTGAACCCAATTGAGATGGTTTGGGGTGAGCTGGACCGCAGAGTGAAGGCAAAGGGGC
>JAQMYJ010000004.1:14171924-14186515 GCA_030014305.1 Clarias laeviceps
TTCAAGGTCCTGGAGTGGCCTAGCCAGTCTCCAGATCTCAACCCCATAGAAAATCTTTGGAGGGAGTTGAAAGTCAGTGTTGCCCAGAGACAGACCCAAAACATCAACAAGAATGGGTCAAAATACCAGCAACAGTGTGTGAAAACCTTGTGATGACTTACAGAAAACGTTTAACCTCTGTCATTGCCAACAAAGGGTATATAACAAAGTATTGAGATGAAATTCAAGAGTGACGACGAGAGAGGGGCACAGAATCCAAGTTGTTTGAAGTCTAATGTGAAGTTCCAACAGTCAGTGATGATTTGGGGTTCCATGTCATCTGCTGGTGTTGGTCCACTGTGTTTTATCAAGTACAAAGTGAACACCGCTATCTACCAGGAGATGTTAGAGCACTTCATGCTTCTGTCCGCTTCTGTTCACCTGACCTGAACCTCATAAAGAATCTATGGGGTCTTGTCAAGAAGAAGATGAAAAACACCCGACCGAGCTGAAGGCTGCTGTCAAAGTCTTCAATAAAGTCTCAGCAGTGCCACGGGCCAATCACCTCCATGCCACTCCATGCCACATTGACGCGCTAATTCATGCCAAAGGAGCTCCAACAGAGTATTGAGTTCATAAATGAAGATATTTTCAGATGGTGGACATTTCTGTATTGTAAATCCTTTATGACTGATCTTAGAGCATTTTGAGATACTAGATTTTTATTAATGAGCAATAAGCCATAATAATGCAATGAGAATCTAGAATACATAAATTTTTAAAAATAAAAACTTTTCCACAATATACATTTTTTTAGACACATTGTACATTACAGGACAGTGAAATTATTTTCTTTACATCTCCCTGATTAGAAGCTGGGATCAGACATGTTATGACGCTCCCTGGAGCAGAGAGGGTTAAGGGCCTTGATCAAGGGCCCAACAGTGGCAGCTTGAACCCATGAACCTTAATCTTCTGACCTACCACTGCCCATCTAGGGTCATTTGGCCAAAAAGTTCCTGTGCTTTCAAAAAAGTTTTTTTTATAGAAAAAACTTTTGTTCTACACTAATAGAACAAGAATGAATGTGTACATCTCCCTCTGCTTTTGTATGTTCTGTAAACCGTATAGTAGTAATAATAATAATAATAAAAATGCAATATTATAGCATCAAGCACTTACTTAGCATGTAGGAGAGGATCAAATGGAGGATGCTGGGCTCCATAGACGTGCTGTATACTGCAAACAGGAAAAAGATAAATAAAGCTTAGGTTAGTGTACAACATAAGTTCTCAACTTTGTTTCCCCACCAGTGACCCAATCTCAAGAGCAGAAAATTCACACAACGAAACCAAACCCTCACGTAACGGATTAAATGTGTAATGCATGTCTAATCCATACACACAGTCATTTTCTAGTTTAACAATTTTAATAACTGTTGATGTATCCCGATCATACAGTACAAGGCAACACACATCACAGTTAAGTTCACGTTCAGCTTTAATTCAAGAGGTTTGACGAAAATACTGCAGTAACCTTTTAGGAAGGATAGATATTCCTTTCATAGTCTCTCTATTTTTACAGGCTCAAACGTAATTGGAAAACTGGCTGATAAGAAGTTTCATGGACAGGTTATTTAATCACAAAGTGAGGAGATAAAAGGTCTGGTGTTCATTCCGAATGCTGAATTTGCATTTGGTGGCTGTTCCTGGGAACACTCAATATGGAGACTAATGAGGTGTTGATGGAAGGAAAATGAGGCCACCATTAGGCGGCGAAAAAAACAGACAAATCAGAGATCGCAGGAAATTTAGGGGAGGCCAAATCAACCATGTGGTATGTTGTCACTCCATATCAAGAACCATCATTGTTGATGTCTACAATCAGGTGACGCCTTCATGAACGCAAATCCAGAAGGTTTACCCCAAAATGAAAACCTTTGGTAACACTGAGGAACAGAAACGCCGGATTAGACGTTTGCTGTAGAGTATCTTCTGGAACAAGATGAACATGAACCAGAATGATGGAAGGCAATGAATGAAATGCTCATCATCCAGAGCATACAGTTCCACATCATCTGTTAAACACGCTGGAGGCAATGTTATGGCATGTATGCTAAATGTCACTGGTGTTTATTACTGACGTTACTTCTGACAGAAATAGCAGGATGAATTCTGAAGTGCAGAGACCAATGATTTCTGTTTAGGATCATTCAAGTGCTGTAAAACTGACAGGACTACATTGGTCCACATGTACAGATGGATAATAACCCAAAGCATCCCATGTGAAAGCAATCCAACAGCTTCTCGCGCAAACGAACGGAAAATTGCTGAGTCAGTCACCTGACCTCAACCCTACTGAGCTGCTTTTAACATACTGAAAGCAAAACTTTACACAGTTTACACAGTGGCTGAAGTAAAAGCCTGGCAAAACAGCTAAGGTGAAGAAACCCAGCATTTGGTGATGTCCGTGGGTCACAGACTTCAGGCTGTCATTGACTTTTAAACGATTTGCATTCAAGTACTAAAAATAATCCTTATATTTATGATTATGTGAGTCTGGTCAGTTAATTTTTTAAGCCTGGGGGGACTTTTAATTCACTGGTTGCAATTCCTACATTTTTTTTTGTTACACCACTTGATTAAAATCTTAAAATCTACATTTCAATCTACATTTTGATTGCGTCATTTCAAATCCATGGTGTTGGTGTAGACAAACAAAATTATGAAATATTGTGTTCCTGTCCAAATACTGCTGCTGACATCGTCGCTTACACAGAGCTGACTGACAAGCAGAAGCACACAGCTATAGGACACTAATTAAAACATTATAAACCTTTAGTGACTTTCTTTTTTTTTTTTGTTTCAATATAATCTTAAAAAAGAAAAACATGACATGAACTATACTTTAATTTAAATAATTTGAATATTTTGTGCACTTGCTAATTAAAACATGTTTTTCAGATGATGTAATTCTATATATAATATTAGAGCTAATTATAAGGGAAAAACTTTTAAATAATGAAGTTAAATAATAACAGTTAAATAATGAGGACTATGGTTATAACTTAAATGAAAATTAATGCATGAAAAAAAAACATATTACAAGAATTACCTTGCAATTCTACAATAGAAAAATAATAAATTCAAGACAAAATATTACAAGAACAGTGTTGCAGCATGTAGATGTAAACAACGACAACCTTGAAGTTGAGCATTACCAGCTAATTATACCTCTAAAAAAAATTAATTAATTAATTTAAAAAAACAGGCTACTCCGTCCACATTACTGGAGGTTTTCTTACACAATAAACAAACTTCCTTACATAATCTTTTCCAAGTCCTGATGCTTATGGTAATCTGATGCTTATGTGCCAGAAGATTAAGCATCTTGTAATTTGTGTACCCTTTATTAAAGTTTAACTTCATAAGATATCTGACTGTATTTTTCTTGCCAGGAGCCTGATGTTTTTTTTTTTTATCCTAAAGACTTTATTCTTATAATATTGTGCATTTCTAAAACAGTGACTTTTTAGTGTTGTGAATTTTTGCATGTTAAATTACAATATTTATTCTCATCATATTATCCCTTTCTCACCTGAAAACATCATGACATTATGGCATTAATACTCAATTGTACTTTCAGACATACACTTAACTGCTAAGTAAAACTATAACATGAATAATAGATATGAAAGTGTTAAAGATCTGGTGTGCATTCATGCAGAAATATAGAGGGCCTAAGCACAAACTCTTTAAACAATCCTCAGCAGACCATAAACTGACAAATCTAAAACTGCGGACCTTCTATTTTGGCCACTAAAAAGTTTACGCATCTTGCAAAAATGTTTAAAAAGCAACACCTTATGGAACAATGTAGCACTGCTCTTAAAGTTAAATTAATGCCACATCTCCATTTTAAAGCCTCTAACAGTAACAGTCAACGGTTTGTTTACTGATTTATTTTCTATGTACTGAAAAAATACTAGATTTTTTCTAAACTGTGAAATAACACGTATGGCATTAATTAATTAATTAATTAATTAATTAACAAAAACAGTCTGGTGTTATTTTAAGACACGAAGGTCAGCTGTTCTGAAATAATACTTGGAAGAACAGGATTGTCAAGTGCATTTGCAAAACCCATCAAGCACCGTGATGAAACTGGCTCTCATGAAGACCAGCCCAAAAAAGCAAGATTAGCAGCGGGAAGATTCACTAAAGATTGATTAAAGATTAGGAAAAGAATAGAAAATAGGAAATATACACGGTCACCAAAGATCAAACTGTCCACAGGTTTAACGTAGTTGCTGAAAATTGACAATAAATATTATTGAAACGCTATGAAAATTTTAAATAGTTTTTTTTTAACAGACATACAATGACTCCGTAAATAGAGATCCGAATCCCCAACACAAGCATGAAATTTGAACCTCGGCTCAAAGAAAATTTTATTAACCGGCCGTTGTTAAATTTTTATTTAAGCACGGTGGCATAGTGGTTAGCACTGTCGCCTCATAGCTCAAGGGTCCAGATTCGATTCCCACATCGGGGTCCGTGTGCACAGAGTTTGCATGTTCTCCCCGTGCTTGGTGGGTTTCCTCCAGATTGTTGGGTTTCCTCCCGCAGTCCAAAGACATGCAGATTTTGACTAATTAGCGTTCTCAAATTGCCTTTAGTGTGTGAATGTACGTGTGAAAGTTGAGCGGAGGTCCCACCATGATCGTAAAATGGGAATAAAAACATCCCTAGTTGGACTACAGAGGTTCCTAGATGGATGGAGATGTATTCTGCATAATTCCTTCAACCTTTTAAGCAGCTACTTTAACCTGAAGAGTTGAAAGTTTTGAAGAAGTTGTTTCTTTTTCTGACCCATGGTGAGGAAGTTAAAATAAAATAAAAGCACTCAGTCATGGGAGAAGTGATAAACGTGGTGAAGACCGTTAAAGTCGGGTAAAACGGAGACTCAGTGGTTACGGCGTTGCACTACTGATCGGAAGGTGCCTGGTTCGAACCCCAGCACCACCGTGTCGCCGCTGTCAGGCCCCTGAGAAAGGCCCTTAACTCTCAACTGATGTATTCAGATGTATCATGAGATAAAAACGTAAGGATAAGGGCGTCTGCCAGATGCGTAAATGAAAATGAAACGATAAAGTAAACGGAACAATCTATTAAATAAACAATGCACTGGGTTTCAACTTTAGATCCTGACTGTTCCTGCTGTTTCCTTCACATCCAATTCTGCCCCATCCACAGGTGCCAGATCAGACAGTTTAGCATCTTTAGGGAATCTGTAAAACATTATTAGCCGTAGTTGTTGCTGTGCTTAAGCAGTACACACACCACCCAGTGCTGCCAGTGTAATTACAGGAAATGTGTCATTCCTGAGAAATCAGTCCCAGCTAGTCGGTGCCTAATCAGCTAAATATGTCTCCCAGCTCTTTCCAAACGCGTGTGAAACTTGCAGGAGTCGCTGCATGCGGTTTAAACAACCAACGAGACGAAATGTCACTCGCGATTTCAGACATTATTCATTTTAACCCTGATCCATATCTAAAGTCACCGTTAGCAGTTAGCAGCATGCTAGCATGAACACGTCACTTTACCTGCCAGGAACCTTCGCTGTGTTCCTTTTCCAGAACTGCTTTTTACTTCCGTCACTCGCCATCTTTGATTTCTCTCCGTACAACAGCTCATCAACAGCTCAAACAACTAATATACTCTCTAAACAATGTACAGTTGCCTTATTTACACATTAGCTATTTTTTTCCCTCTTCGTAAACTCAGAAAGCCGCCATGTTGGTACAGCCCTACGAGGAGCAAGCAGCGACCTGATTGGTTCGACCGAGAAACTCCAGCGAGAGCTGACCAATCAGAGAGCGCTCGCTGTCCAATCAGAAGTGAGCACTACTGTAAGTCGGCAAAAACATCCAACTAAATCAAAAGATCTGTGATTGTTGTACTTTAATTCAGATAAATAATAATAATAGGTTTGGTATTTTTTTTTTGCTAATTTTTTTTTTTTGCTCATACTCAGCGTTATTATTGTACTAGAATTCTTATACAGTATCATACTAATACACTTTAATAAACACATCTAATTCTCATTCATTCATTTTCAATACTACATATCCATGATAGGGCCTGGAACCTATGCCGATTACATCAGGGCACAAGAAAGGGGACATCCTGGAAGTCCACACACTCACTGATGGTACAACCGTTGGCAAAAAAGTTTTGAGAATGACACAAATATGAATTTCCACAAAGTCTGCTGCTTCAGTGTTTTTAGATCTTTTTTCCAGATTTTACTACGGTATACTGAAGAATAATTACAAGCATTTCATAAGTGCCAAAGGCTTTAATTGACTATTACATTATATTTATGCAAAGAGTCAATATTTGCATTGTTGACCCTTGTTTTTCAAGACCTCTGCAATTCACCCCAGCATGTTGTCAGTCAACTTCTGGGCCACGTCCCAGATGCCCCAATCAGTTGGAAAAGGGATTCATCAGAGAAAATGATTTTACCCAGCAATCCAATTCCTGTCCCTTTTGCAGCATCCACTTTTGCAGTGTATCCCTGATGTTTTTAGTGGATAAATGGAGCTTCTTTGCTGCCCTTCTTGAAACCACTCCTGTGTGTCATGTCAACAGTAAAAGATCCTGAGACCATTCATGTGGGGGGTTGTTTTTCATCCAAGGGAGTGGTTTCACTTACAATTTTGCCTAAGAACACAGCCATGAATAAAGAATGGTACAAAAACATCCTCCGAGAGCAACTTCTCCCAACCATTCAAAAACAATTTGATGACAAACAATACCTTTCCAGCATGATGGAGCACCTTGCCATAAGACAAAGGTGATAACTAAGTGGCTCAGGGAACAAAACATTGAAATTTTGCTTTCTTTGGACTGTGTGGAGAAACCGGGGGTATGCAGAGGAAATGAACCAAGCACATCAAGAGCATGCAAACTGCACATACCCAGTGCAGAGGCAACATGCGACCCCCAAGAGGCAAGAGTGCTAACTACTGAGCCAAGTTTTAACATTTCTACATTTTATAAATTCTGCTTTTAAACTGTACATTACTCATTCCTCTATTTTATTATTTAATTCTTTTATGTTTAATAACCACTTCAGAGGCTACTGGTTAGTCTCTGATCATGGGGATCCTAGTCACCTTTTTAATGACTATACTGGGTGTGAGGCAAAATAATTCATCATGAATGAAATGCCAGTCCATCACCACACACAAATGTCCACATGCACATTCACTCCTACAGGTAATTTAGTGTCTAGATATATGGAAGAAACCAGAGAACCCAAAGAAAACCCATATAAACATAAAATATGTCTCAGCACATTGTAACACAGGAATGAACTGAAAATCCTTTAGCGGTGAAGTGAAAGCATTACCTGCTGCCACCCTCTTCTACTTTATTATTGTTTAACTGACGGTTTTGTTGTTAAAATCCTTTAATGATTTTACGCTTGAACATTTTATCTCTGTGTAAACAGTATGGTACAGTATCTAAATTAAAGGTTAAATATTACACTCTGGGTGTACAGTTCCATATAATTCCAGCATTAGATTACAAGATTGCTTTCAATGTTCTTAACATATACAGTAAATGTTATGCCATGAGAATATTGTTGGAAGATCGGTTGGAATTATATGATTTCTTTTGGCTTTTCACATCAAATATCTATTTATACATTTATTAAAGACCAGGTAGGGCTTTTTTCCCTGGTCAGGCTAGTAGTGTGGTGGATCCAGAAGTTTTCCTGGGAACACTGGGAGAACACTTTGCATACACTTTCGTACATTAGAGGCAATTTAATGTAGTCAGGCCAAAAACATGTATGTTTTGGGATGAAGAGGAAAGAAACCAGATATGCCAAAGGAACAACACAAACACAGAAAGGAGAAGGATGTACAAAATTCCTCACAGATATCAAATGAAGTCAAGTTGTGTAGGTTGGCATCTTAATATCACAGAATATATCTAAATCAAGATCTAAATACAGTATATCTAAAAACAGTATATACTATATTCTCTGTATATTGCTGAGTGTTATTCAGTGTCAGTGACCTCAAATGTCTTATACAGTGGAATATTTCTTTGGTTAAATATTACCTCAGTTAAGATCTATGCAGCATTTTATCATCAAAATCTAAAGTAAGCACAAATCACATAAATCCCCAGACCGCAGTATAAGAGAAAAATGCCCTCGGTGACATTCTGTACAAGTTATCATTTTAATATAAATTGTTAATGTGTGATATAACGTGTTTATGATGTGTAATGTGAACTTTGATTGAAGTATGAACTGGAGCAGTGTTTGTTCATGTGTTTACATTGTGGCATTGGGGAGGAGGAAGTTTGGCCAGGATGCATTGTTAAAAAACATTATGCTCAGACCTTTTACTGGCTCCTCACCTGTACACTGCAAATACAGGCCACGGAATTGCCTCTAAACCCAGAACAGTAAATAGAATTAAGAAAAAAGACAGATGTAGGCAACGCATTAACACCTTTAACAAGGGAACCACAAGGACTCATTGTTATCCAAAGTATACAATATTATATTAGACTGGTTAAAGAAAGCTAGAAAGATAAATACAGATGTTTATCTGAACATACAAAATCCAAAGGTTTATAGCTTTGACTCATGACCTTCTGTAAAAAGAAAAATGTAGTACTGTTACTCTGAGGAGAGTAAATAAAATGTTGACATTACTTTCTATTTGGATCAACCAAATGTCAGATTTATTTAAAAACAGTCAAAGTTACGTTCAATAATTAGGCTATTAATATTTTATAAGTGGCTGGGCATACAAGTAATTTAAAGAAGTACTGCCTCTTTAGCGGTGTGTCTTATAGTACAGTATAATGTGTAAAGCATTACTTGGGAGGGGGTCTGTAATTTTAATTAAAATAATTAAGTTAATGTTAGGCAGCACAGTGGCATAGTGGTTAGAACTGGGGCCCCGTATCTACAGGGTCAAGGGTTAGATTTCTGCCTCGGATCTGTGTATGGAGTTTGCATGCTCTCCCGGTGCATGGTGGGTTTCCCCCCACTGTCCAAAGACATGCAGACTAAGCTAATTAACGTTTCCAAATTTCCTGTAGTGTGTGTGTGTGTGTGTGTGTGTGTGTGTGTGTGTGCCCAGCGAAGAATTGGCACTCTACCCAGCCAGGCCCCTGAGACCCTGTCCACAGGATAAGCAGTATAGAAACGTTGTAACGAATGAAACGTTAAAGTTGTCCCTTGAATGTATTAACCTATTAAACCGTTCATCATCAATAATCTTTTCATCCTGGTCAGAATCACAGTGGATCCAGAACTTGAGAACACCGAACAGATGAAGGATAATCCATGATGGAGGGACACCCATCATTACAGAGCAACATATACACATGCATTCACCTTTCACATTTCCACAGTAAACCTGCCCACTGACATATTTTGGGAGGTAGGAGGAAACCTGGGAACCCTAAGGAAACCCATACACAGGGGTGTTGGGAACATGTGAAGAACAGGAACCTAAGCTCAGTATCGAACCTGGGATCATGAAGGAGTGAAAAAGCAACAATGTGTGATGCGGAATCTTAACTGTTTGACCCAAATATTAACTGATAAAACGTTTATGAATAGAAATCTCTGATATGATATGATGAGTAATAAATAAACAAATATTGTTCACATTTTTTTTTATGTTAATGAAATAAATGTTGTGAGGGTAGTCTGTGGATTATTATTATTATTATTATTATTATTATTTCACAGTCACTAGCTCCAGGAGTATGAGGTATTTCTCTTTATATCTATAAGGGTGCAGCATTAATGTAGTTTCTCCCTTTGCTATTGTTTTTGTGTCCATTTTTAGGAATGACGTAGCGCCCGTGCTTAAAATGATTACCGCCCACACGACGCGGCGTCATGCGCGCATGCGCGTTATGGAAAGCTAGAGCCACTAGTACTGATAATAGCGTGACAAGTTCACGCAAGAACAAGAAAGTTCACACAATAAAAGGTAACACTGTAAAAAAATTATTTTGTTTCATTGTCTCTCTTTCATTAAAATATATTAAAATAACTAACTAAGAAAGAAAGCATCCGCGGCTTTTTGAAGGTACGTTGGTCGCGCGCCTCCCGCGTCGCTGCTCACGTAATCGGATTTGCGTTGTGACGCAGGCGCGCACGAGCTCGGCTTGTCTTTATTCCCCGAGCGCGAGCAGAATCCGCTATGTGTGCACAGCGCGAGGGCACCCGCGCGCTCCTGCCGTGCTTGTCCGATTATTAGATAGCTCGTTTAAGTCCTTCCCGAAGATGGCGTTCAGGTAACTGCGGGTTAAACCGGACTGTAGCTGCGACTTGGGAAGCGTCTCTTCACCGCGGAGAAGAATGGAAAAGCCGCTGCTGCTGTTGTGCTCGCAGCTCAGCCTCCAGAGCAGGCTGTACGAGGTGACCTTAAACAGCGCTTTACTCTCCTGGAGAGAGCTCGAGTCGAGACAAAAACGGGCCGCTGGCAGCATTTACGGTCCTCTTACGGCTGGTAGGTGTTTAAAAAAATACTCAAGAGTGATTAGATACATGTTTGTTTTTGTCAACTATTTTCACTTTCTTGTTTTGGTTCCGCGTATTTACTGACAATTAACCGGCTGTAAAATGACTTGGAAATATGTTCAGTGTAAATACGTTCAGTGTAGATTCTCCAGCATGGCATTTTTAAACCGAGCCAAACATCATGTTTATATTCTGGAAGATGAATACAGTGCTTTAGGAGCAGGCCATGTCTGAACCAAGGCCTGTTGATCTGCTATAGAGAGGAGCAGACGTGCACGTGCATTGGCAATGTTCACTATTATGTTCACTATTGGTGTAGTGTGTAGGTGTAGTGAGCACATCAGTGGCTCAGTGGAAGGTTTCTCTTCTGCCATGCGGAAAAGAAAAACCCAGGTTGGATTCCCACACTATGCCCAAACCGCCAGCACCACTGGATGCAAAGACCGTCCCAGGCCCGGATAAAATGGGAGGTCTGTTTCAGGAAGGGCATCCGGGGTAAAAACCTGTGCCAAGGTTTTGTGCGGATCGGATGGTCCGCTGTGGCGACCCCTCGACGGGAACAGCCGAAAGACTAACAACAAAGTTGTAGTGGTGAGCACACTGTGGCCTCTCACCTCCAGGGTCAAATTATTGGACTGCGTTAAGCGGAGAAAACAACTAAGGAGACTGTTAAAACGGCTAAAGTTGTGTTAAGAACTGTAAAACACGTTATTAAAACCTGGAAGGATAGTGGAAGAAGAAATGTGGTCAGGAATAACATCCTGAATGAGTGTGGTGGGAGATCACAAACACTTAGTGAAATCAGATTAACAGTAAAACTCACAGCGCTGTTGCCTCGCACCTCCAGGGTTTGGGTTCAATTCCCAGCTTGGGGTCTGTATGCATGGAGTTTGCATGGGTTCCCTGTGTTTGATGGATTTCCTCTGGGTTCTCCGGTACAGAATAGGTTAATTGCCCTTATGTATGAGTGTGTGTGTGCCCTGTGATGGATTGGCACCCTGTCCAAGGTGTATCTCACCTCGTGCCAAGTCTCCTATGACAAGCTCCAGGCCCCTCATGACCCTGTATACAGAAGATGAATGCGTGTTCACTATTATTATATTCCATCCATCTGGCCATCTAGGAGCCTCTGTAATCCAACTAGGCACAGTGGAAGCCAATGGTGGATAAAAAGTCCTATTTATTTCATCAGTGAGATATGAACTTGGCACAAGTTTTTGAAGCCCTTCCTGACACATCTCACCCATTTGTGGTGTCCATTGTATTTACAACTGTGGTGGGACCTACGGGCAATTTGAGAACGCTAATTTAGCCTCATCTGCATGTCTTTGGACTGTGGGAGGACACCGGAGAACCTGGAGGAAACCCACCAAGCACGGGGAGAACATGCAAACTCCATGCACGCAGACCAGAGGCGGGAATCGAACCCGGATACTGGAGGTGCAAGGCGACGGCGCTAACCGCTAAGCCACTGTGCCGCCCGTTATTATATTCGCTGTTATATAAACAGGTGTACTAAAAGAGCATTAAGACGGTTATTCATGAGCTTAAGCACACACTTGTAAAGACATGACAGGGTTGCAGTCTCATAGCAAGTCTTACTTTATAGTTATACAAGTGTACCCCCCCCCCCCCCATACACTCTTTGTCCAAGAAGGGAATCATCCACGAACATGTCCTGACCTGAATAGTGAGGAAGGTGAAGGACAGGAGGATAGACGAGATTGTGCTTGTACTGTAACATTACCTGTAATAAGTTAGTATTCTCAGTGTCCTCAAGGGCAAGCTGACCTCTCGAGTCGTATGTCCTCATGGATCAATTACTAACTGTGCCATAAATAATTCTTGGTGCTTTTTTCCCCCTTCCTCATAGTTTCCATAATTCCATTATTAAAAGAATGATAAATATAAAATATTAAAAAAGAAAAAAAAAACCTGTACGCATGAACACTCACACCGACAGACTATGGTACAGGAAAGATATTGGTACCATGTGTACCATAATTAAATGATCAATTGAGAGACAGACATTATTGTACAAGACGCACTGTGTAAGCGGGTAGCTTATTTTAGGAATGTAGAAGTAGATAAGTAGGTACAAAGGTCGATATTTTACTAGCCATGACATGTTGCACTCATCACTGAGTGAAATTAAAGATTTGGTCTGTTTCATAATTGCACCGTTTCATGTAATGATAAGATAAAGTATCAGGGTAAAACGACTGATAGTTAGAAATAGACAAATTATATGTTATAATAGGTTTATAACAATTCATGCTTTTAATCGGTTTGTGTTAGTTGTCGGTAATAAGCTCGACTCTATCTACTCTGTCTATTGTGCACATGTGACAGCACTTCCCTATCCTCATTTTCAGTTTTTGTTTTTCTGTTTAGATCTTGACTTCAGGGTAAATTCCAGACACTGTGCAACTCACTTTATTAGCCATGCTCCACGTATAACACGCACAATGTGGGATGTGTAGATAGCATATACACCAGCAAAGCACAGGTTGTCCTTTTTCCAGGGACATGAAGTGTCTGTCCTATGCACGGTCAGCTTAAGGATACTTTTTGTAACATAAACCTAGCTGAGCGTGTTGAAAAATCTACTGTAGGGAGAAAAAAAAAAACATCTGAGATCCTGTCGTTCGCTGTGATATCGACACTGACTGTTCAGGAGAAAGCTTATACGATTGTCTAGTGATAATACACTTCGCTATAGAAGTGTCACGATGAACCCGTTGGCATTGAACACAAGAGTACACTCTGTCCTACCTGGATATCTTTTACTCCGAAAGCCCGCATGTATCTTTCCTCGGGGGGGTGCTGCTTTAGAATTGAGTTTCCTTCCTTCCTTTCTACACTAGATACTGTAAGGCCCAGGCTTTTGTTAAATGACTTGGAAATTTGAACGCTAAAAGCTTTGGGCTAAGACTAAGACCCCATTCAGACTCGGGCGTCTCAGGTGATCAGATCAGAGTGTACAGGGTTTGATGCAGCGTAAAGGGATTAGAGAAATAATAATAATAAAAAAAACTTTAAATAAAACAAAATACTTTTTGAAATACTTTTTTGAACAGTGTACAGGAGTCTGTGGTGTCAGTGCCAGTGGGTTTGTAATGGTCAGCAAGTTTCAGGACGTGACATCTTGAGGACCTTTGAGCTTTAGTAACATGACAATCTGGCCTCTTGTTTGTCTCTTAAAAAAAAAATCGACTCTGGAGAAAATTGAGTCTGGTGAAGAAAAGACTGTTTATAGCGTTCAGAACAGGAACTGACTTGTGCTGTGATGAACTAGTCAATTTTAGCTTTGTGGTGAAGTGGACTGTTTAAGAAAATGAAATGCTTTTATTTTAGTACTGCTTCATTAATATATCGCACACTGCGACTTATTTCATACTGATGAATGTGAAGTGGCAGATTTACAGTGTGACCGTGAATAGTTACTATTTAGATTAGAAGAAAACATATCCTTGGACAGAATTGCTGCGTCATGGTTAGAAACCGCACGAGGAATTCTACAAACCCAACACGTATCTGTGAGCTACAATGCAGGCATGCGTTTATTATATATTTATAAGTAGTATCAAACGAGAGTCCTGCACCCACAACCGCATCACAGCCGTGTAGATATTCACAACCAACATCGAGTGTGATATCGCTTTAATGCAACAGTTCAACAAACCTCTTTTATTATCAACAGATTATATATTATAACTAACTGCGACTGGCAGAGCTGGCGACTGACCTGTGCAAAGTGAAAGTAGTTTTAAATTCTTAACGGTACCGTGTAGCCAAAAGGTGAATAAAAAAAATCCATTTCCACATTTAATCCACTTTAGACCATCAGCTAGTACTTCAACTTCCAGGTTCTGGGTTTAAATCCCAATTAATGTTAAATAGAAAGCGAGTGCATTAGCGTGTACAAACCGCTTGTTCATGACACTAATGGCGCTTTTTCACTGCATAGTACGGCACGGCACGGTTCAGTACAGCTCACTTTTGGGGGTTTTTCCACTGGGAACAGTACCTGGTAC
>JAQMYJ010000004.1:14195157-14211199 GCA_030014305.1 Clarias laeviceps
GAAAATTATGGTTTGGGAAAAGTACGTAGCTGTGGTATAAAAGGAGTAAAACACTTTGAATCTTGATGTTGCGCCATACAAACATTGTTAACTTTTCATTTTTCTTTAACAGCGCACTATGTTTAAGTATAGATTATTTTTTTTTTATTAAAAGAAAATTATTTGATTGAAATTAGCTGCTTACGGACTCATAAGACTGTAATATCTCTGGTACACAAAAACATAAATGTATCTACATAACAAGCAACATAACTATATGTGAATAAGGTGTTTTAATACATTTTAAGCATGAAAGCATGTCTAAAAACTAGAGTCTTCTCCCTGTAGCTGAGAAAAGTGAGATAGGTGTGGTATCTTTTTTTTAATTGCCTGTGCTATGATGCATCATCGGACCAACCTGTGTTTTTTCATCGGCAGGGTGGTTTGCGTCGGAGGAGATGGCATGTTCAGTGAAATCATACATGGCCTAATCTGGCGAACGCAGCATGACGCCAGTGTTAACCAGGACAGTTCAGACAAGACTCTGATACCTTGCAACCTTCGAATCGGCATCATTCCCGCAGGTGAGCTCTTCACACGAGTGCAACTAAAAAAGTTGGGGGAAAAAAACTTGATTCGGCATCTTTATTTTATTTATTTATTCATTTTTTAAATGAGGGCCTGCCTGGGAGTCTGCTTCATAAATTTCACAAGTGTGACATGCATTACATGCATTGCTGCTATGAAGTCACAACGGATTATGGTCTGCTGCTATGTGATAGATCAGGCCCTTTTCTAGTCACTACACACGGAAACCCGTCATTCTGGACCCATTCGTAACTCAAACGCGGGGGTTTCAGAGCAACTCGTATTGTGGAAAAAGTGAGAAAGCTTGTTTGTTTCCATTCTTGCTTTGCCATTAGTGTTGATAACACTGTTTCAACAAGGAGTGATGAAATGGCCTTGGAGCTGCAGGGTGTGGAAATGTACACAGTTCACAGCTTAAAATCATGTGTTATGATAAGGCATGGGGTAACTTAGCTTCAAAATAAAAAAAGAGATTGTAATATGTATACTAAAGGAAGTGGTGCAGCATCACAGTCCCAGGTTCAATCCTGAGCTTAGCTTTGCTGTCTATAGAGTTTCACATGTATTTTCTATATTTTTCCTCCAGTTTCTTCTGTATAAAAAAAGGTTTCAGTAGGCAGACCAGAGAAGCTAAATCGCCCCTAGGTGTGAATGACTATGTGAGGGGGAAGAAAAGTAAGCTATCATTGACTGGAGACACATGCAGTGTGTGTTTCTGCCTCCATGCCTCGTAATTCCCCCAATCCCCCCCCCCCCCCGACCCAGACTGCAAATGAATGGAGGAACAATTGAAACCGAAAATATAAGGAAATGAGTATAATGAGATAATTCTTCCCACCATTACATTATTGCTTGCTGTATTGATCAGCTTCATCTGGTTCTGGCAGAAATCATGACCTTCGGCCAAAACATCCTGTTTTTATTGTTGGCTATTATTTTGAACCTTTTTTCAACCTTTGCCTGTAATTTTTTTAATCTCCATTGGTTGAATTCTAAATCTATCCATAAACCAGGAACACCCTCTGGATATGATTCCAGTCTAGCACAGCCTCTTAAACACTTTCCCTAAATTTTTCTGTCATCTACGTCTCTCTCTTTATTCTTCTTTCCTTTTCCCACTTTTCTTCTTACCCTCGTGCTTTCCTCCTTGACTGTTGAAAGAAGCATCCAGGTCGTATTCCAGACGGAGCGAGCTCTGTGCTTACCGCTGCTCTATCTGGGTTTTATATTAGCAATTTGAGACAGAACAATTTCATTACTGAGCCGAGTGAGAGAAGAGGGATGAAGTTTGAAATCTCATCTCTGTAAAAAAAAAAAAAAAAAACAGTGCTTCGCCGCTAATAGTATTCCCCTCCATGCCTCTGCGAGTCAGCTAAATTGTTCTCAGCACAAAGAAGAGAATTTTTTTATTTTTTATTTTTTGCTTACACAGACGTGTGAAACGAAAAAACCTCAGGCATATCTAATATTTGGCTAACATGTTTTCTGATTGCTCGGTAGATTGTCCCAGCATCTAAATTGTGCCTTGAGAAGGTGTGAGAGGGAGAGAGAAATAAAAAGAGAGAGAGAGGGAGAGATTCTGATTTTCTTTCTTTTTTTTTATCTTTGTTTTTTTTTTTTATCAAAGCCCTGACCTGTGAAATGTGTTTGTGAAATAGGTTCAACTGACTGCATATGCTACGCAACGGTTGGATCCAACGACCCCGTGACCTCAGCTCTGCACATCGTCGTGGGTGAGTGCGCGTATCGAAGTTATCTCCGCTATACAACTGTTTCACTTAAATTTTTTTTTTGAAAGTGTGTGCTGAACTGGACTAAGCCTTATACTATGCATGTACACCCATTTCAAATATAGATTTTGGGTGGAGCTGTTCGCTGAAGTTGTTCCTCCCAACAACAAATGCTTGCAAGACTTGCAAGACAACAGTGTTGGAATGGTTTTAAAGTGTGTCATCATGAAGCGGGTGCTTACAGTCCCAGATCTTTAGTAGAATTATCATAAGTCTTCCAGGAAACATTTACACTCGCTGAAAAGAAAGTTATCGTCTTTTTATCCCTTTTCTCGTCACAGCTGTCAAGGATATAATAAAGAGAAATAATCGGAGGCTACAGATATTCTTTAACTGCCCTATCCTGTCTTTTCCCAGGAGATTCCCAGCCGATGGATGTTTGCTCCATTCACCATAACAACAGCTTTCTTCGCTACTTTGTCTCACTGCTTGGTTACGGTTTTTATGGCGACGTACTGAGCGACAGTGAGCAGAAGCGCTGGATGGGTCCAGCTCGCTACGACGTCTCAGGTCAGCCAGACGTCCGTAATGACAGACCGAACGAGAGGGGGGAGAAAGTAAAAGTTACTCTTATTGCTGTCATTCTTTCAATTGCTGTCATTTTCAATGGGAGCCCTTTTGGTTTGTGGCAGGTGTTAAAACGTTTCTGTCACATCGCTACTATGAAGGAACGATCGCTTTCGTCCCTGCCGATGAGAACGTAGGGACTCCGCGAGACAAGCTGCAGTGCCGATCTGGGTGAGATTTGCCATGTTGTTCAGCTAATGCTTTTATTAATTGTATCGTTATCTCAGATTTGGAGGAATTTGAAGACGCGTCAGGCAGTCTGTTTGTTTCTTAGCACTAACAGATGTACTCGGAGGAGCTTGGTGTTTAGAGATGTGTCTGGTACCAGGCTTAATGGATAACGACTTGTTCTCTTGTTAGGTGTAACATCTGCAGACTGCCTTCAACTGATGAGCAGGTTTACGGAGATGAGGAAAGCGTCTCAAGTAACGGTGAGAATCCATGCCCTATACAGGCATCCAATGGCATGTCCATGGACAGGAAAACTAGATTTAGTTTTTGTTTTTCACACTTGTTTAGGAGAGGAGGGTTATGATGTGGCTATAATTTTTGGGGGCATTTAAATCGTCTTTAAAATTTTTTCACAATAACTTCACCAGTTTTTTTTTTTTTTTTTTTTAAAGGTCCCATATTCTACTATATATATTTTTTAAGTTAACATTTAAAAAGTGTTTCAGAGTAAGGTGAAAGCTGAGATTTTTAATACTCAAGCTGAAATATTCCTCGGATTTCTTCTTTTATGAGGTCACAATAGGGGTAAAATCTGCTTAGCTTGTTAATGCCAATGCAAAAAGATGAAAAAAATGGAGCGACTATTGTTGTTATTATTATAATAACAAACACGCACACATTTTTTGGTTGTACAAGAACTGAAGACCTGCAGGAATATCTAAAAACGACTAAACATGAATATGGAATGCCACCATATAAAAGGACTTGACGTTTTGATGTGCACTTTTGCTCTTCATCATTATCTGAGCCTGTTTTGGGCGTCACTAACCGTAAATCATCCGATCCGATATTCCGATCCTTCAGCACTGCTCGCCTGGTCCTACCATCTCTCAGGGATCGAGGAAGACATTTATCCAGACTCTTTTCTGCTCTGGCGCCTACAGTAGGTGGTGGAATGAACTTCTTGTAGATGTCCGTAAAACTGAGTCTTTGACAATCTTTAAACGACGACTCAAGACATTTTTGTTTTAATCAGTACTTGGACTACCCCCCAACCCCCCCGCCCCCCACCCTCACCTGCTATTTATATAAAAACTAAACTGTGTTTCACTGATGGCACTTAGTTAGTAACCTCGTAACCCAGTGTAAGTATCTATCCAATGATAGAAACTTCAAAGCACTTTTTGTAAGACGCTTTTTGTTTTTGGCGTCTGCTAAATGCCTAAATGTAAATTCGCTCGATTGGCTTTTATTAACTTACATACACCTCTAAAGAAACATCATTATTACTAAAACTTTTAACAGAGATTTTTATTTGGTTCGGTGTGAGACAACATTTGAACACCACTTTTAATAAAATTTTGCCAAATGAGGCTCATTGTCTCATTGTTTGCAGCCAGTCGTGAGTTGCACCTAAAAACCTTTATCATGAAAATATGATGACGGGGATTTAAATGTGCGAGGTGTCGGGGCAGTGGATGTTCTCTCACTCCGCTGATTATCTCCACACTTTCACCTACAGTGGGTGAACAAATGTCCTCTCTATGATATGCAGCCCTCCCATCTGTCCTTACACTGATTATTCCCAGAAACTCACACACACACACACACACACACACACACACACTTCTTGTGGATTATTATCTATGTCTTCGCTCCGAACAGCAGGCAACTTCATTACAGACTGGTCTGTCTGTTTACTGTGACTCACTGATAAGTGCTGTTTACAGAGACATGTGCTGAGCCCTCCAGGTCTGTAATTGCTATTTGGACATGGTTAGAGACGTGGTAGAGAAGGCAATTCAGAGGGAGAATAGAGGCAAAGCACACGTGCCTGTGTGCACACATGCGTTGGGAGAGTTCATCGTACTTAATCAGTAGTTTAGTGTCACGCAGTCATTCATTTCAAGTGCTTTCCATTGTACTGTTTCCTAATGAGCTGATGAGTTTCCTAGAAACACGTCACTGAAAAACAGCAAATGAACATAAGCCAAAGGTCTCTCTCTTGTCATTTTTGGACACTTGAGTGTCTTATCAGGAATTTCCAATTAAACATTTTGCCCTTTCCCGCTCTGCAGGGCTGCTAACACTGGAAAAGATCTGTGTGTTCCTTTTAGGACTCTTGGACTAAATTATCTAATTATGCAGGAAATGTCTTAATAACAATCAGTGAATGATTCTTAAACACTGCAAACATAAAATATACAGAGTAAACACAATCGAGCGCTTCGTTCATCTTGTTGGTGTTTAGGACTCTGATACACCAGCAGTTTTTTTTTCTACTTCTTTTTTGCCAGCCGACCGCATCTTTTCGAACTGCTCGCTCAGGCACGGTTGGGGACGGCGTAACATCGCTGAGAACTGACAGAAACTGAGAATAAATGGAAAACTTAGCCTTCTATTATAAATGAATCAATTCCAAACTACAATTGTGACAGTAATAGCACTAATAAAATATACATGAGAACATAGAACTTGTAAAACTCAAATATGGTTATTTCTAAATCTTTTGTGATCTTTGTGAAGAACCACAGGAGTCACACACCTAAATTTCTTCCTGCTGAAAAAAAAAAAAAAAGTACTCCTCCATTAAAACGGAGATTGGAATCATTGAAAATACAAGTTTGTATAACAACAGCGGTGTGTTTTACATTACAGAGACAAAAGAACATTGGCAGGTCATCAGGGGAAAGTTTCTGGCCATCAATGCTGCGTGTATGAGCTGCGCTTGTCCTCGCAGCCCCAAAGGCCTTTCTCCGTCCGCACACCTGGCTGATGGCACAGCTGACCTCATCCTGGTGCGCAAGTGTTCACGGGTCGACTTCCTGCGCCACCTGCTGCGTCACATCAACAAAGACGACCAGGTACACCCTGTAACACACTGGCGTTAGCGCCGTCAGGGCATGACTCCACTCTCAGACTACAATGTAGATGATTATTTTGCTGTATCTTCCTTCAAAAATGAACATTTAATTGAATTACATTTTATTATCCTTTTCTATTATAGGACACTAGCTTTAGATCCTATCAGCTCAGCGCCGATGCCAAATTCAGTGCTTTAAAGAACAACATTTATACATTTTACACCGCTCTCACATTAAATCCAGAAATTATATCTCTCTCTGCCAGGGAGAAGTTCGGGTTCAGAAAGCTCCTAATATGACTAGATGAGTGCTCGGAGTTTTTCATTAGATTTATGAGCCATAAAACCAACAAGGCAGAAATATTAGATTTATCTCAAAGGTAATTGAGGGAAACTTTCCAGCCACTGCCTTGTCTCTAGAAGCTCATCCTGGTTATCTTTTTAAGGCATGGCTACTGTCTGTCCTGGGAGTTTGAGTTCGTCATGGGTGACTCACACAAAATTTGGTTAGATGGACACAGCTGTTTGGTAGCACGTGTTCACTTCAGTTCACTCTGGTTACATTTCCATGTTTCTCAGAAGTCTCGGGCATATTTGTCAGCAACCCGTATGCTCAAAACATCAATATAACATAAACTTTCAGGTTCACACCCTCGTGAGGTTTTTTATTTGTTTATTTATTTTTATTAAATATTTTTTGTGTGTAATATATCCAGTATATATCATTTATACATAGTAGAGATGGGGAAAAATTGATTCAGTGATGTATTTAGATTTTTTTTGTCTGTGGTAATTTATGTATTTTATAAAATAATTATTTTTAAATGTATATGTTTGTATTTGGTGCATGCTGTTTGCATGTTCTCCCTGTGCTTGGTGGGCTTTCTTGTTTTCTCCCACAGTGCAAAGACATGCAGATTAGGTTAATTGCCTGTAGTGTGTGAATGAGTGTGTGCCCTGTGATGGATTTGTACCCTGTCCAGTGTGTACCCCGCCTCATGCCCCAAGTCTCCTGGAATTAGGCTCCAGGCCTCCCCCGTGACCCGAAATGTTTGTGTTTCTCTATAATCCTAAAAGTAACACGCTCTAAACTATTCACACATTGGGCATTTAGCACAGCATGCTGTGTGGTAGGAGCAAATTATTGGCTCAGTTAGTTTAGAAATTTTTAGAAAAAAACAAAACTAAATTTATGACATTATGATACTTACAGAATCGCAGTACAAATCAAATCGACACCTAGGTATCGTTGAAATATAGTATCAGTGGATTCCTGGTGATTCCCATCACTAATAATTAGTGAGTTTGATGACCGTAATGACCTCTGGGCTAAATTTCTTATCAAACAGGAATCTTATCTTATAGATCAGTGCCTTTTAAGTGTTGCTGCAAAATCAGTCACATTAGTTATCGTGCAGTTTTTCTCTCCTTTAATGTGAACTTGGCACTAGGACCAAAGAAAGGAAATCATCACCTAACAAGATGGTTCAATCAGCATGTGTTTTTGTGTTTGTCTTGCAGTTTGACCACCCGTTTGTAGAGGTGTACCGCGTGCGACAGTTCCGCTTCACACCCAGGTACGAGGAGACGGACTCTGAGCTGGAGCTGGACGACGCAGAGGGCCCTGGTCATAAACGCTTCTTCAGCCAGATATGCAGAGAGCATCCAGCATGCACCTGCAGTCCGGGGCACAGCAGCTGGAACTGTGATGGAGAAATCTTGCCTCATGCTGCCATTTATGTCAGGTACAAGAGCTCTACGGCACTAGGTTGAGTGGTCCAAATTAGTGCCAATTATGTAGTTAGTACACTGCAGCACAGTAATGCAAATATTCCACATTGAGGAACCTGAGGAAATAGACGAGCTGGGTCACATAAAATGATCTCAACACGTTTTATTGTCCATGGCATCAGATACAGTCCTAAAAAGTGTATGTACTGTATGTAGATGTTCTTGATAAACAGGCAAATAAATGTAGGTTCAAGATGAGAATACGCAATGGACTTTTTCATTGTCAGATTTTTTTCTTTGCGAACTGAAATGCCTGAAATTACCTCAGTGCACTCGGTGCGCGTCCAATGGAATATTACAACTGCGATTTGGTTGAGAGATAAGCTGCATGGCCAGTGCACTGTTAAAAAAAAAAATCTATTTATATAACAAAGTGAGCGGAACAGCACTCGATTATCACAGGAAAATCTTTATGTAGCATGATGGCTTTCCTGAATCCAACATTTCTTTCACACTCCATTTGTTCCATCAGTGATGCATAGTTGTCTAATGTCCTGTAATTTAATGGTCTTTCCACTGTTAAAAGCTTTACCACCTTTTAATTAAAATTTAGACCCATTCGTTTATTGACTTTTCCACCTCGCTAGCTGTTCCTCGAATGATTCGGCAAATGAACTGTAGAGATGAACGTGTTGTAAGACCAGAACGATGGAGAGGATTATGTCTCGCGTAAGTGCTTTTTACGTGCTGTACCGTCTGGATTTTGAAGGAAATTAAGCTCTAATTCCTCCAGGTGTGCGCACACCACGTGAACGTGTGTTCAGTTTGTTGCTGTTATACCTGTTGGAGCCAAGTGGATTAGGCTAAAACTGAATGTTTAGTTTGGTTGGATTTTCTTGATTCATTATTCTAAATCGAAAATAAAAATTAAGTATTATTTTTGTTACAGCATGAGTTAAAATTGAGACATCAATAATGCAAAATAATACAAAACCAGTGACTGGTTTATTAAATGAATATTTGATTATTGTAAGGAATTACATTTGTATCATGCAGAACAAAATGGAAAAACTTTGTATTTTAAGCTTTTTAAAACTGTAGGAAGCAGTTCAGCAGTAAAGATTGCCTTCATAAAAATTGGGGAAGTCCAGAGCCAATCCATTGACAGGATTTATTGTTTAGCCCGCAATAAAATATTTAAAAAGAGCAATTCGGAAACTCAACATGAAGAGAAATTCTAAAAGGCCATGTGTAACCCGGCAGGATGCATCAGTTCTCAAGTGCACAAGGGCAGCTGCAAGTTTAACAGAAATTAATGATATATTTAATATATATTTAAAGGATTTAATTAAAATGCAAATAGAACAGCATGTAATTTAATTAAAAACTTATAGCGTTTATTCTTGACTTCAAGTGTTTTGGGAGGTGCCTGAAAATGACATTTACAGCATTACGCTCAAATAATTTTAAACATTTTCAGTGTTTAAAAGCCAGTTTACGGAAGGAGACAGGATGCAGGACCTGATAAACAGCGACTTGATATAGATAAATTTTTATCCGTTAATTATTTATTTGATGTTTCTATTGATTTCACGTTTCAGAGATCGAACCTACGAACCCTCCCCTCCATCTACCTGTATTTGTATAAGAATTGTATAAGAACTAAACATTTTATAGAGCATTTTAGCCATTTTTTGCATTAATATATTTTACTAAATATAAATGGGGTGTGTATTTTGCAATATAGAGACATATCCTTTTTTTTCAACCTAGGCAATATAATAAATTTCATTTTATTTCATTTTAACCATCTATACTCACATCACTGAGCAAAATGTAAAAAAATAGCACAGATTTATAAGATCACTCATTTTTATGGTTATTTTAGGTTGTTTTTGTGATCAAATAAAAGTAGTAGTAATAATAACAATAATAATAATAACGTGCATTTTTTGAGTTCTATATTTTTGTGATGTCATTCACATATTCTGGTAGCAGTAATTTGTTTGTCACATTGTAGTATATTTTATCGTATGGTGTAGTGTACCAGGGTTTTTATACCACCATGGCATTTGTGATACCAAAATCTAAATATTCAGTTTAAGTTGGTATTGTGAGAACTGTGACCATGGGGTGGTGGCGAAATGACTTCAGCCATCACCTCATTGCAGGCATCCAGGCACATCATCTTTATATTTGCTCCATTACACTAGTGAACATTTAGAGACATCTATCTCACCAGTGGCCACTCCCACTTCATCCATTTATCCACTTTTGTCTGTATGTTTAAATGCTCTCTTCATCCAAAGCGACGTTTGACAGATGTTTCTCTCTCCGTCTCTGTCTTTCCAGAGTGCACTGCCAGTTGATCAAGCTGTTTGCGAGAGGAATCGAAGAGCAATCGGTCTTTGAAGAACCTTACCCTCTCAGTGCAATATAGAGCTGCCTGTCACTTGGAAAAGGAAAAGAAATCTAACTTGCTGGACCATGAAGAATCCCAGGCCATTAGGTCACATTTGGGTTAACGTGATGCTGTTAAAGGTTTCATTACGCAGCTAGTTGTAGCGCTTGCAGGAAGTGACATCATTAGTTTGCTAGTATGTGCACCCCATTTGAGTAGATAGCATGATTCATAGATCATTAAAATCACAATGGGGGACGGTTCACATTGTTAAAGCTTTATTTTCACAGTATTGTTTTTTTTTTTTTTTTACTTCTTTTAGATTAAAAAAATTGCGAAGTATTTTTCTTACCCAACCCAGCACAATTTTGAGCACGGTTTCTGTCAGTCTTCCTCTGTCATCAAGCTGGCCTTGATGTTTGGATAGTACTATCACAAAGTGTAATGTGCAATTTATTATTATATTTTTTTTTTACTGTAAGTGAAGTACTCAACATAATCTTGCAGTAGTTCTTATTAAACATAATATATTTAGTTACTTCAGTTCTTTCCTTAATAAATATTTATAAATAACTGTTGTGATAATATTAAGCTGTTATGTCCTGCAGCTAAAATGTGTCATCTATAATGTGTAATATATTGTTTTTGTAGCAGTCACGCACCGGAGCTCAGTGTATACTGGACACTGACGGCGATCAGTCTATTAAGTCTATCTAATAATACTCTACACATTATGCTGAGAGAAATTGCTCATTAGGAAATTAAATCCTATGCCAAAAGTCAGGCATCAACTTTAGATACTTAACCTGTTGTGTCCCATTAGCATGATCAGTGTTGTTGCAGAAGCCTCGTTTGAATACGTTGTGATCCAATTAGTAGATGTAGTTGTAGCTTTTTCTACAACATGATTCTCCTGGGTGTCAACCTGTCCAGGATCCCCGTCTTCTTCCTGTAAAATAGACATAGGGCATCCGATCTACGTCCTTCTGCTGAAGTTTTAATGAAATAGTCTTCACTGCTGTTTGTTTGTGAATGTTTAAGAAGCTGAGCTACTGCTGTGTTTGAGGTGCTCAGTCAGTTTCCTAAACCATTAACTTCAACTCCACCCCTTGTATAATTTAAGAGATGCTGCTGTAGTGTGTGATAACACTAGCAGTCAATGTCAGGCCACAAATTGTCCTATGTGTGTGTGCGTGTATAAGCAGGAGCCATCTAAAAGCCGCTGTGTTTGGCAACCCAGTTCATGGCCAATCAAACACTTACATGCCCATATGCATCAAGTGCCGTGTCAACAAACCTTGTATCCGAGCACACAGACAGGCCTGGGATCAGACTTCATCTTCGCCAGAAACATAATTCAAATTCCTCTTCAACCACCTCGTAAATCTCACCGCCATCTCCGGTCGGTCTCTGGCTTTCGGCATTGCGTCCATCGTTGATTCATGGTCCAGTGCTGGCAGTTGTGACGAGCATGTTTTGCTGTACGTTACAGCATCATCAGCATCCACGTCCCACACACATCATCTAGCCTGTGCAACCTCAGTAGTGATCACTGTGATCAAAGCAACCTTTCCTTTAGATAATGCTGCCTAGATAATAGTCTCAGGCGTAACTCGGAAGCAGGAAGTTCATCTCGCAGGCTTCGAGATGACACACGAAACAATGTATAACCTGAAATGTACAATTTAATGTGTGTTACCAAAAAAAAAAAAAAATTAATAAAGTTCTTTAAAACATCTGTGGTGATGTGGTGAGTCAGTAGTGCAAGAAACATTGTGATGTGCTTTATTTGCCTGTCAGTCCTGCTTAAAGCACCGATGCTCGGGATCTCCTCAGGACTTGACAAAAATGATGGAAACAGAGATAGGAGGAGAAAAGTTGCATAGCGTTGTATTGAACGAAGAGCTCTGCGGATTTCAAAAGAAATCCTCTTTCAAGGTTGACCAATGCAACTTCCTTTGTATCATTCATGCATTCAAGGTGGATTTATCTCAAAGTTACACACAGGTTCATTCATGGTTCACTAGGAATGTTGGAAGATTTTCTTTTCTGACTGACCTTCAGCCAGGTGTATTAACCGTAACTAACACCCATCTCTGGTACGGACTTCTTTTCTGATGGATTTTTTAAAACGATGTAACTTGAATTAGTTTATCATACATATGTAACATTCCTGACTGTACATTCCTCTTAGAATAATAACTTGGTCTTGGGACATTTCTAATCTTTCCCATCTGTCAAAGTGTCACTTAATTCCATGTGTCAGAAATGATTAAGAGCTAACAATAAGAGAACAGCTTGTATTTGTGGCCCTGTCTTCCCGAGGTATTTATTTAGGTCATTAGTTTTTAATCACTTTAAAATTGATTAGTAGATCTAGTGATAGATTCTTGTTTTCATTTAAAGTCCTCATGCTGATTCATACGTACGGAGTAATTTTTTTCTTCAACCTTCATTTTGTGCAAAAGTCATTGCATGAGTCGTTTCTAACCCGTTTCCATGGAATGCTGTTATGAATGTGCTCCTTGAAAGCAATCCATGTTTCCCCTATTATCTTTAAGAGCCTTCAATAATGGTGAATGCTCCACAAAGCCCATTTTTCTTGACAAATGCGATTTGCTGCAAAATGGACAAATGAAGCAACTCCTAACTTAATGGGTTTATTGCATAAAAATGTTGGCAAGGACAAAATCTATTATTCCCCTCACTCTCTTCCTGCTCATGTGCTGCAATGGGGAAGAGATTTGGCTCTTATTCTCTGCCTCGCTTACCGTTTCTGTACGGCCCATACGTTAGGCTTGCTATCTGGTCCCACATGGCGATTGAAGCCGGGTAATTTTCCCATCTATCGTCAACCGAGTAAATTCCATCTCCTTCCTTCCTCGCTTGCACATTGCCATGTCTTTATTGATTTATTCTGAAACCCAGGACTGTGGGTGGCGTCCCGCTGAGGCCCGCTTGCTCATTCTTGGATTCTTTTCCAGAGGTGTTATAAAGACAAAACCAACAAACAGCTGTCTGTGAGCACTCAAATAACTGGAGACAACTCATTGCAAGTGTGATTACAGTGGCTGCTTTGCTTCCACTTTTTTAAGTAGCTGTGCAGAAGCAGCTCGCCTGAGATTGAATGCTATTGGCCTATCTTGACCTACAAAAGCTCACCTGAGCCTCATCCAAGGCTTTTACCAGGCATCCCTTCAGCCGAGCTGCAGGAACGAGGTAGGCGTTAAGAAAAGATCCTTGTTGGTGCAGGTTCTGTACAGCGCAGTCTCTGCGGGTTGCTTTCACCTCTTAAATTCAAGATTAAAATCCATAAGAAAGGAAGCACTTTGTGAAAAAGTGCATCGTGGTTTGCACTACGATTGCAGCACTGACTGGTTTAAAATATAAAAGAGAACGAACTGTAAGTCAGGACCCGTGATGATGTGCTGCATACTCGGTTATTGATTAATAAGTTTTCAAAGTTTTCATTAGAACAGGTTCACTCTGCACTGTCGCAACAACACTAGACCTTTTTTCTGTCTGGCTACACTGGGGACTTAAAAAAAGTAACAAGAGAGAATAAAGATGCAGACTATACCCGTCAAGTGCTATTGATTGCAGTTGGTTTATTTTCCCCCGTAACCATAATTCTCTCTTCTGAACTTTTTCTGGAATGTCCAAAAATCCCAATAGTCCTGAGAGCACTCCAAGTTTTAATATTCTAAAACTGACCATAAAAAGGCAATTTTCCAGGCAATTGAGGCTTGGGGATTGGAGAGTTGTGGTTTGAGCCTCTCCACACTTGGGTTGCCACTGTTGGGTCCATGGGCAAACCCCTTAACATTACGACTCGTACAGTAGAATCAAGCCACTGCATGCAGTGTTGGCCCTTCTGGTTAGAATATAGGATGGTTGTGACATGAAGGGTATTCAGTGTAAAAACCTGTGCGAGATCTTGTGGTGACCCCTAGGGTTACAAAAAGGTTGTAAAAGAATATCATGAAGCAACAATTCACATAGATTGGTATTAATATAATCTACATAATCAATTTTTCTTTTTGTTCATGTTTATTGGTAGGAGAATTTTCTTTCAATTCAATAATTATGAAGTCCATTTGCTAGCTTGCCTGACCATGATCACCATGATCAGCACATGCTTCCTCCAAGTCAAGTCCTCCACCAGATCTTCTTAAAGAAGACAAGAGACAAGTCATTATGTATTTCATGTTCATTAAGAAATAAACAATGTACACTTTCTGTGTCTGTAAATTACATGACATGTTTGAAAATTCCTACAGTTCTCTTGGTGGTCTAAGGTTAATATGCTTCATAATATTGTCAGTGTTTAAATATTTTTATACTGGTTGCATTCCAGTTGACCTTGTTTCCATCCATGTAGATGCTTTTCAAACTACTCAGTTAGTGTATTTAGAAATGGATGGATATGATACAGTACAAAGGACTAGATGATCTGTTTTGGATATGAGCAATTTCCTGTAGATTCTCCTGTAGGTCCAGCACATCAGTGGCAGCCGAACCTGAAAGATAACAGGCTTTGATTTTTATCCCAGCTTGCTTAATCTGAAACAGACAGAGATAAAAAGGACTATTACTTTTGTTACTACAAATTCACATGGTGTGACAGAGCTGGACTTTGTTTCCCCCTCCACGTTATTGCATCCCTAATGGTGCTTAAAGTAATTACACTTTGTAATGTTTCTCTTTCTCTCCCCTTTAGTAAGGCCCTTCTGAAGCGCTCAGGCATCCAGTGCCCACGCTGCCATTCTCTGCTAAATGATGCCATTAACCATATTGCATTTGCTAACTCTCTGACCACCCCAATGAGATTTGGTTCACAGCGAGTTTAATTGACTGAAAACAAGGTTGTGTTTAAAATGGTGCAGTTGGAGTAAGTTTGCCAGCAGCGCAAGGTCTGGGTTCTTTTTTTTTCCCTCCCCATGTTTTTAGATGTTTTTAGTCTAAATGCAAAGAGTTGAGACAGACATTTTAAGTGGAAGTGATTTGTTTGTTTGTAAATGACATTCATTCATTTTCAGTAACCGCTTTATTCCAATCAGGGTCATGGTGGATTAGGAAATGGTAATACACCCTCGATAGGACGCTGGCTTATTGCAGAGTACCTTGTGTGTGTACACACACACACACCATTCACACTGAGGGACAATTAAGTCTAGCAGTTCTGTCTTGTGACCATGTACATAATTCGCCAATCATGGACTCTGATTTGTGCCTGCGCTCCAGAACGTCATTATTTTGGATCAGGTATCTGTATTTTTAATACATTTATTATTATTATTTATTTATTTTATTATTTTTAAATATACATATTTCTACTATTATTATTATTATTTAGTGCTTCACATTTAATTACATAAAGATCGAAATTAGAAAACAGCCCAACTATTGCAATTATTTAGTTAATATTTATTTTACTTAGATAAAAGTATTTTTATCAAGTTGTGCAGCCCTATTAATAATATTCATAATAATAATTATTATTTATATATATTTAAAACAATAAGGTTGGCGTCTGTACATTGGAGATATTTGCAAAAAAAAAAGTGCATTTGGCCGAGCTTGAGGTAACGTATAGGCTTTGTTTCATCGCAGTCAGCCCACAGGAAGAGAAGATATGATAATTTGAAATTTAAATATATTTAAAAATACATACACTACCGTTCAAAAGTTTTAGAACACTTTCTAACTCCATGATGGTTCCTGATTTCTATTTCTTTCTACATTGTAAATGAATGCTGAAGGCGTCCAAAAAAAATGCATTAATCTCCTTTGAACAGTTAATGGTGAGATGTTTCTGCTATTTATGCTCTGTAAAGACTTCATAACGCCTCTAATCTGAGGAGCTGTTAATTGCTCATTTTTCAGGCTGATAACTCTAAATGAACTTCTCGTCTGCGGCAGAGGTAGGTTTTGGTCTCGCCCTCCTGGGAC
>JAQMYJ010000004.1:14211299-14221952 GCA_030014305.1 Clarias laeviceps
AGAATCTAGAAAATAAATCACTAAACAAAAAAAAAGAAATTTGCAAGTGTTCTAAAACTTTTGAACGGTAGTGTATATACCTTGAAAAAATAATTAGTTCATCCCAAAATTCAACAGATGCCGCTGTACATTTTTTAATTTGCACTCATGATTGTGCAACTGAAATCCGATCTCACACCTTTATCATCACTGTAACATGAACATTTTGGGTAATTCCAAATTCAGATGGCGTTGTAAATTTTTTTAAACATGCTCATGAGAGTGCAGTTAAATTCCATGTGAATGAAGTCACAAGCACATCGATTTAATAATAATAATCATTTATACATATTATAAAACTGTAAAGTTGGCGTGTCTGTACATTTAAGGTACAGTAAAATTATTTAGGGGACATAAGATGAATAATAAAACACATCAAAATGTTTTTTAGAATTTTTGTCCATCTGTCTGTTTGTGCACGCATCATGTAAAAAAACAACAACTACTGAACAAATTTTAATGGGGTTTTCAAAGGTGTATTTGTAACATATAGGTATGCAATTAAATTCCATGTGAACGAAGTCACGGGCACATCTAGTAATAATAATAATAATTTTAATGAATGATCATACTGTATACTACGGCTGTGTTGTGATCTGGGGCTGCTTCAGTTGGTCAAGTTGTCTAACAACGTTATGTGACAATAAAATTAAGTCACCTGATGTATTAAATGACCAGGGTATCCAATTAGTGATGCCATGAGCATATTAACTTGTGAACAAATGATTCTGGAAGTATGAGGAATCATTTTAACAGATGAATTGGCCACCACAGAGCACTGACCTGAGCCCTGTTGAAATTCTTTAGGATGTGCTATAAAACACATTACAGAGTGGTTCGACTCTCCCGTCACCAATACAAGATCTCAGTCACAAATTAAGTGGGAGGAAATAGATGTTGTGGCGTAGTACACTGTGTTAAAACAATGCCATGACCATTACACACAATAATCTTAGAAATACGACGTTCAACAAAATATAAGTTTATTATTATTATTATTATTAATCAGGCAGTGTATTATATGTATCATCTACATTACAAAGATACAGCCGGCTCATTTACATGTTGACCAGTTACCAATCAGAGAAGACTTGCGTTATCAATCATGCTCACCATGTGTATAATGACTTTTTAGTCATTTTAGTCATTAAAGTTAGCAGAAGTACAGAAAGCCAGAAGGCATCAGTTCTGTTTGTGAAACTTGTACAACCCTGTGCCATATGTGCGTTTTTCGAATTTCTAAAAGATGCAGAACTGTCACAGATGAGCGGAACAAATTAAGAGACTGTAAATCACATGACGTCTTTTGGAAGCAAGCTATTTTTTTAAAAACTAATTTATTATTTTTTTAATTGGTATCAGGTGGCACAGTGGCAATGTGTTAAACACTATGGCCTTGTTCCTCCAGGATTCCTGCATTTGGTCTGTGTTCATGGAGTTTGGATGTTCGCCCCGTGCTTGATGGGTTTCCTCGGGTATTCGGTTTCCTCCCACAGTCCAAAGAGTCCAAAGACATACAGATAAGGTTAATTGGCGTTCCCAAAGTTCCTCTAGTGTGTGTGTGTGTGTGTGTGTGTGTGTGTGTGTGTGTGTGTGTGTGTGCCCTGAGATGGATTGGCATCAGTAATATCAGGTTTTTTTAAATGTACTTATTTAAGACCAAGTGTAAATTTTCTCTCATCCATCCTCCCATGGCATCACTGAAACGTTGAGGTTGCAGTCCTTCATGGTACCATGGTTTTATACATTCCTATGATGTCATTCAGCATTACTGTAGTATAAGCAGCACATGGAGCACTGTTGTGTCGTTGATCACGTGTGATGGCACCGCGGATGGCTGCCTCGGCGTGGAGCTCTCCCTTTGAACTTTTGCCATCTGGTAGGCGCTACGGAGTACCGAACACCAGGACAGCCAAGCACAGGAAGTTTTTTTTCCCCCTCAGGCAACCTACCTCATGAACAGATAAATGTTCTCCCCACAGTGCAATAAAAATATGCGCAATATTATTATGTGGAATAATGTTGAATATTTATTTGACAATACCTCACATCATATTTCATTTATTGTTAGGACCAAAGCAACATAACATCCGCACGATGACATCATGGCTATGACATCACTGTTAATGTTGTTATAGTGCTGATGTCTGAAAGTGCTGACATCATATCAAGTGACATCATATTGTGATGCTTTTTTCTCGGCATCCAGGGCTTTTTAGAGGCTGAAAAGTGGTTAAGAACTTTTTGCGTGACATCATCATCAAACATGTGCGCCCGCTGTCTTTCTGGTACAACCGGTGGAGGGGGTCAATTGCGCAAGGTATTCTCTGGAAGCTTATGTCACCAAAACAAATTCCTTATATGTTCTGATTCTGATTGTGTCTATAAATTTCATTTCCTTCTCCCTTCCTGTTCAGTTGCTGTTCACATTTAACTTGAAGTTTTGGTGCCGTGTGTTTTACAGATGAATCCTGGAGGAGATCCGCATGAAACTCCACACAGGCTGAAACCCCACGCATAGGCTTGAGCTGTGGGTGAGCTCCTTGTTACACAGCTGTGCTGCACACTGCTTATGTAAGGACAATATACCACAAAAGTAAAGGCTAATGAACATCTACTGGAATAGAAATCTCTTCAAACTTGCAGCTCTGTGTAGTTCTGTTATTCGAAACTGACTGCCTAACTGCATCTGTTCCATTTACACAGAGAATTCAACATATAACCTGGAGACATCTCTAAAAAAAAATCCTGCCACATCTTTGACTTGACTAATCTCTAACTTGGGGCACGGCGTCCTTTGTGCTGTGAATTCGCTATTACCCGTCAGTCTCTCCTACAGTGACATTCTCTTTCACACTTCTCCGCTCTGGCCGTCATCGTCGGGCGGCACAGGTCACTGCGTCAGAGGAAGAGCTCGGGGTAAACACGGCCCAACAAAGAAGAATGAATATTGTCCTTATCTGTTGGGGTTAAACTGACATGCCCCTGGCAGACATCTTATCTCAGTGCCGAGACACGGAGAGAAAGGAGACACATTTCTGCCGGCCTCGCACACAAAGCTGAGGCCCTGTCCCATTCCTCTTTACTGCGCAATGAACCAGTGCTTGCCTGACTTTTCCGGGAGACGGCATGGAGGAGAAAGAGGAAGCAAAAAAAGAAATAAATAAAAAGGGTAGGGGGAGAAGGAGGGGGGTGTTGGGGGGCGGAGCAGAAAATGAACGTGTCCCTGAATCTACCGTTCCGATCTGTTAAATCTGTCTCTGGTTAGGAGGAAGATTGTAAATCGGTCCTGCAGCTCCCCCACATGGTGTTCTGCCTTTTCTTAATGCTCTGACCACTTACTCTCTCTCTCTCTCTCTCTCTCACTGTTATATATGCCTGGAGTCTTTCCATGCGCCAAATCCATTAAAACAAGCAAACAGTCATTCAAGTCTCCAAACACGGCGCAGGCCGAGGAGCGAGAATGTAACATTTGGTCTGACTGTCGGATGAAGCGTGAAGCCTTCATGCAGCCAGGATTCTGTTGCTTCTGTTCCTTTGGGGCGAGCGCTAATATTTTTACACATTTGCGTCAAGATGCAAAGGCTGCTGGCTACACACTCCCACTCCCACATAAAATCTTCTCTGGAAAGGTTACCGCAGTGCGAAAATTGTCAAAGTTTTTTTTTTTCGTTGAACATATATAGGAAGCAGAAACTTTTCCAGTTTAAGTGATAACTTTTGATTTGACAAAGTGACAAACTGTTGCAGCCAGTGAGAACCAAAAGCCTGCACATATATCTTTTTTCCATAGATTTACGTTTGCCAGAGGAGCAAGCTAGCTCCTCTTTATAGCCCATTTCCCTCTAATTTACGCGGTGTGTCCATGCCGGAGCGCTGGGCCGGTCAGGCCCAGGTGGAGCAGTAATGGCCACATTGATCATGCCAGTCCCTGCTGGGACGGACCCACTTTAAGAGTGAATGATCAAACTCTATATGCTCCCTTACCCAATCAAAAATCCATCTCACCTGTCCCCTTTGCCCCAACCAATCAAAAGTTCATCTTTGCTTCCTCATAGTAAAAACACTCTCAAAAGAATAGCTCTCCATACCGGTGACTTGCATTGTCTGATCTGTCCTGCTGTAGGATCAACCTCTGATGTATCCGTTCCTCTAAAAGTATCCCACTATTATCATTGCCCTATTGGCGAATTAAAGACTTGCTCTACTCTTGCACGGCCATGCAAAAGTTATTGCCCTATCAGACTCAGCACCAGAAATTAGCCCATGCAAGAGAAAATCCTCAGCGCATAGTTCCATTAAAATCTCTTAAAATTTATGGAGCAAACAGCTGCGCCTCTCACAATAAAAGCTCTGCAATAATTCACACCGTCGCTCGGGTGTTAAAAGCACAAACGTGTACACACACACACACACACACACAAACATGTCGCACATCTTGGAAGATCACAGCGGGGACTTCTGATGATTTCCAGTCACTGACAGTCGAATTCTCACATTTACTGGCTGTGAAGTCAAACACAGCCCAATGTCGAGATCTATCACTGGAAAGGTTGGCAGAGGTGTCAGGCAAACAAGAAGAACACAATTTCCTGTTATGTGTGTGAGAGGCTCAAACCACTAGGCAATCTGAGTTGCAGCCGACCCCAGAGAAGGCTGACAGCTGCCATTAACACAAGCGTACATATGATTACAGTCAGTCTCTTTTATTTATTTATTTATTTATTAATTTTTTTATTTTTGGTTTTCAAGCATACCTGTCACACTGGGTATCAGCGCCCAGCAAAACACAAGCTGTCTGCTCACCAGTGCTGCTCATTATCTGGAAACCAAGTAGATGATTTTCCAGAAATAAATGCAAATCCAGAACAGGAACAGGAAGTGGCCAAAATGTCTTGGTATGCCGAAGCATTAAGAGTTCCTTTCACTGGAAGTATGGTGTCGAGCCCAACTCCTGAGAAACAATCACACACCAGTTCCAACATGACTGCGCACTAGTGCACAAAGCAAGGTCCATAAATACATGGATGAGTGAGTTTGGTGTGGAAGAACTTGACTGGCTTGCACAGAGTCCTGACCTCAACCTAGTAGAACACCTCTGGAATGAATTCTCGTCCAACACCAGTGTCTGACCTCACAAGCAAAACACACCCCTAAACCTTTTGGAAAGGCTTCACAGAAGAGTTGAAGCTGTTATCTGCAAAGAGGGTGGGGCCAACATCATATTAATCTCTATTGATTAAGAATTGGATGTTACTCAAGTTCATATGCATGTGAAGACAGGAGAGCGAATACTTTTGGCAACATAGTGTATATAGTTTGTTGAAACATATTTTGCTTTGATATTTATATGAGAGGTGTTCAGCTCAAACTGGGACTTTTGACTGTGCAGAATAACAGAACACCGTTATAAGAGTAAAAACTCCCTTTATTTCTCTATATAACCCCCTGCTATTATGGACGCTGGATATTACTATCAGCCTGCACAAGTCATTCGAAATTCATCTTCACTGGTTACATTTCAATAGGTTTATATAGCCTGCATGGGTGAAATGGCTGTCAATACCAATTCTGTAGTAGCAGTCCCAGTCTGAGAGCTAAAGCAGCCCTCTAATCCAGTGTCTCTCAGTGAATGTCCTCTACAGTGATAAAGCACAAAAGATGCACTCACCTATGGCATTGTGTTCCAGTGAACCAGTAGAGTCTCAGGCATGAAACGCTTTTACTCAGACTATGGCTAAGGACACATGTCATGTGAGAGTGCACCTACGTGGTGCGTATCCGGGCTAATCTATTCACATGTTCGGTGATTAGAACATCAGTCAAAGCACAGAGTCACAACATGACACCGGGGCTGATGGATGTTCCCATAAGGAGGGATGATTATTTTTGAACGGCGGTGTCAGTGACCTTTGGGTTGTCCTGTCTCTGTCTCTCATTACAGCTGTTGGAAATTAACCGCTGGCAAAAGAGCAGCCGAGATCCATTGCTTACTAAATAATAGTTATTGATCAGACTTACAATCGAGCAAGCTATCATTATTGTAGCACACGCCGGACAATAATGTGCGCCGTCTTCATTTACATCTAAAATCGTTGCACCACTGCCAAAAAGGCAAAATAATCCCGTATTTAATTTGTTTATGATTCAAAGCCATCTTGACAAGTTGCCATACTAATTAACACCTCAGAGATGTGCTACAAAAAAAAAAAAAAAAAACCTTACACTAGGTTTAAATAGAGAATTGGTTATGTTGCATTAGTGTGTAAACTCTGAGCCTGAAATAATTACTTAATCTTTTACTCATTTTATGTTTCTCTATTTCTCTGTACTTAAATATATTTTTTTTCCTTTTATAGTCCTGATGGCTTCCAATTTTAGAAGTAAGAAACTTAAAAGTGTTGCTTGTATGGTTATACATTCTATACATTTATTTAGTCTTTTTCTTTTTGAAGAGAAAAGAGGTCTCATAAAGAGCCAAAACTCAGTATTGGTGCTGATTTTATTTTATTTTATTTTATTAAAGTTGTACATACTGTATAATACAAAAATTTTTGCGCCAAAGAAGGTACTTTTAAAGTTTATGCAACATAGTAGACTGATCTTGCTTCCCTTAAAATTTCAAGTTGCTAACTTTAGTAGTTTTGGAGAGATGATTTCATATGTCGTCCAAAAATGGCCATATTTCAACTTTATACTGTCTCGCTTTAAACAATAATAATTTAAAATGTAAATGACCCATATTTCATGAGTATTGATACTAAAATTGTTGTCAATTTAAAAAGCAAAAAATCTGTAGTGTCCGTAACCCTGTCAGATTTATGTTGCAATATCTTAACAATTTTTCATATTAGAATAATGCACTTTTTTAAGTTTATGTATTTACATGTGAAATCTAATTTGGTCTAAGTTTCATCTGCATGACAATTAAGATCATTGAAAGATTTGAATTAAAAAAAGTTATGGACACTACATAAAAGGGCATAAAAATGTATTTAGCAAATGTGTTTCTTATAAAAATATAAATGTGTATGCATATTTACAAAAAACAAAGCATGGATCGGGAGATAAGAAGCATTAAGAAAATGAAAAATGGTGTTATATGATCCTATCTAAAAATGAACTTTTTCACCTGGGCGAGACTCTTTAGCACCAATACCATGTTTTGGCTGTTTGTAATTATTATTATTTTTAATATATGTCGAGAACAAAGAAAACAAAAACAAAAAAACATCAAAAGTATGATCTCATAAAAACATATTGGTTTTGTCCAGGATAAAGAGGTTACTGAAATGGATGAACTTTAATAGTGAATTTTATTTTCTTCTTCTGCTTTGAGAACACCATCTACAACTTTATCACAGTGTAAGGGTTACACAAACTTTTAGGGCACAAACTGCTGCAGAAAACTCTTATTTTTAAGCAATTTCTTTAGTAAAGTATTAGTACTGTGCAAAAGAAATGAATTGTATGTTAATTAATAGCCATACACAGGCAGTTTGCTTCAATATTAAGACTGTCAATGAATAAAACAAATAGGTCAGACCGATCAGTGTAGATATTGCACTATGTAAGGATAAGATTTTTAAAAAGTTCTCACGTGGATGACCTGGCTGTTCACTGGCGCTGAGAGCGTGCAGCGTGGAAGTTCATGTCCTTCAACATGGTCCTCCTTAAACATCAATCACCAGCCTTCCCTGGATAGAGGATGCAACAGCACCTACTGTACACCTTGGATGTTTATTTTTAACTGTGTTCAACCTCAGTAACATTTGAAAACAAATTTGGCTCAGCCTCTGTCAGCTAACACATACTACTTCAGGCTCTAGACTAGCCGAGTGCGTCTGAACAGAGGTGTGCAACCTGCGGTCTGGAACGTGCTCTTTCATACAGACACGCATGACAGAATTCAGTATGCAAGCATAGACAGTGCGAGAATAAATTTACATTTATTTCGTTTTAAAGGCAAAAAAGGAAGGTGCCAGAGGAATATGTTCAGGGACAGGTGGAGATTCTTTATGCACTTCTACACAATGTATATAAAG
Organism: Clarias laeviceps; assembly: GCA_030014305.1. Lineage (NCBI taxonomy): Eukaryota > Metazoa > Chordata > Actinopteri > Siluriformes > Clariidae > Clarias > Clarias laeviceps. Next base: position 14,219,384 of record JAQMYJ010000004.1, read on the forward strand.
GTGATATGAAACTAATATTGTGACATTAACTCCTAACCCACCTCTCGCCAAAAAATAATTAAAAAAATTTCTTTTTTCATGCACTGCTCTTGTTTTTGTGATGAGACCCACCCTATTGTGCAAGAATCATGTTATCATCTCTAATTGCTTCATAACTCTTCCCTCTCCTTCAAGTGAACCACATGGGGAAAAACTTTTTTCCACGAACAAAATGTACATGTTCGCATTTCGATGTTTTGATCCGGATATCCTCAGCGAAAATCTGTGGCACCACAAACATGTTTACACCAGCAGGGCTAAAGTCTTTAAACGCTCTTTTAGCGAGCAGCATGGAGCCCTGCACGAACCCTGCAGGATGGTAAGATGTGCGTCTGAAAGCAGAAGCTTAACCAGCGTTATTATGACCTCCTTGCTCCCCCTTCTCGTTCCGAATCGAGCCGCTAGCACAATCGACTGACACTAAATGAGATTTGTACTTTTGTGATTTTCGAGTACTTCCATGGCACACAAAAGATTCCTCCTATCTGTGTGGTACAGTCAGTCTATTGAGGCCGACATGGTCCCTCTGCCTTGCAAACACACACACATACACACGCACACAAACGATTGAGAAGAAGCAGAAAGAGCTCTATTCAGATGCATGGTGTCTGCGGGGAGCTGATCTCATTCTGCTGAGTGTCAGGGGGCAGGGCCACTAAGAGCACTGCATAATAAATTAAGCCCGAGCCAAAGCATCTGTTAATTACTGATGTGACTGCACCATGGATTTCTGTCCCCTTTTCCCCAACCTGTTATATGTCACTTACTCTTTCCCTTTCAAAAAAAAAAAAACAAAAAAAAAAAAACAGAGGGCTGGGCAAAAAAAAAAAAAAAAAAAAAACCGCATGAAAAGTAGACACATTTATGGCAGACCGAGCAACACAGTATAATGTCTTGGAAAAGCTGACAGTTCTACTACCTTTGGTGTGACATTTATTTAATTATGTGCTTGTTTTTTATTCTTGTGCTCCCCAAAACACCTGGACATGTTCATTTGACTTGATTCATGCCCTGACACCTGTTACCGATGTGCAGACGCATTGAATTCACAGCAAGACATCATTCATAGCTGTTTGATATTTTGCAGTGTTGCACTAATGCACAGGAGACTTGTTTTAAGACTCAAGCTGCATGTTAATTCCTTCCTTCAGTTATTCAGGTGTCTGCAATCCTCTCTGTCTAATCTCTAATCATGGCTGGGGCAAACAAAACTGTCTAGTCTCAGATGAGATTGTGATCAGTCTGGTGTATGGACCTTGTTTTTTCGTGTAGCCGGGATGTGGTGTTCCATAATCCCATTTCCTGCAGCTTCCAGGTGAAAATTAAAGCATAGATCTGCTGCTCGCTGAGGGGCATGTGTCATGCAGCATGGTGTATTAATACTGCACGGTGTCTCGTGAAGTACAGGACTGATCCAGGAAACTGTGAAAAACCCAGTTCAACCCTGAAGCTTCTGCATTATCAGCTCCACACACATTCACATCCTGGTGCCTTACCTGGCACGAGCACTTAAACACCGTGTTCCACAATGAAATGTTCCATATTTTCTTCATTCACAAGTATGCAGAAAATCAGTGTGGACTAGAACACAGTTCATTTTAGTTAGCAAGGAAAAACTTCAAAACATTTCTAATGGAAATGTAGAACTTGTCCTTTCATAAAGAGGTAATAAAGGTAGCTTAAAGTAAATGAAATGCTCTTAGTGCTGAAGAACTATAGATGAACAGTTTATACATTCTCTCTTTCTCTTGCCCCATAATACATTTAGTAGGTGGATGGATGGATGGATGGATGGATGGATGGGTTTGTAGGTAGGTGGATGGATGGATGGATGGATGGATGGATGGATGTGTATGTGGATGGATGGGTGTTTAGGTGGATGGATGGATGGATGGGTGGGTGGATGGATGTGTACGTGGATAGATGGGTGTGTAGGTGGATGGATAAATAGTTTTTTGGATGGATGGATGGATGGATGTTTAAATGGGTAGGTAGAAGGGTCAATGGATGAATAGATGGATAGATGGGTAGGTAGATGGATAGATGCATATGTCATAGATGGACGGATGGATGAATGGATGAATATGTTGTAGGTGGATGGATGGATGAATGAATGCATGGATGAATATTCAATTGAATTATATTTGTATAGTGATTTTAACAATTGACATTGTTGCAAAGCAGCTTTACACAATCAAAATAACTAAGTTATAAGACAAGAATATGTCGAAGGTGGATGGATGAATGGATGAATGAATGAATATGTTGTAGGTGGATGGATGGATGAATGAATGCATGGATGAATATTCAATTGAATTATATTTGTATAGTGATTTTAACAATTGACATTGTTGCAAAGCAGCTTTACACAATCAAAATAACTAAGTTATAAGACAAGAATATGTCGAAGGTGGATGGATGAATGGATGAATGAATAAGTAGGTGGATGGATGGATGGATGGATGGATGGATAAGTAGGTGGATGGATGGATGAATATGTCGTAGGTGGATGGATGGATGGATGGATAAG
>JAQMYJ010000004.1:14240364-14251355 GCA_030014305.1 Clarias laeviceps
TATATTAATTACATATATAAACATATCCAAACTATTCCTTTAAGAAGAAAATGCAATATGCGGTGTTATCAGAAACTAGTTTTGTAGCACACCAATAGATGGCAGCACAAGGCACAAGTCGCAGAGACTTGTGCCTTGAGACTTGACTGATCTTCATAAGTCAGTGTGCCAAAAGTCATCATCCTGTGTACCTGGCGAGCTGTGCAGCTGGTGCTTTTCGAACCAAGTCTGAAATTATGTCTGCTATTTCATCATGGACAGCAAGTTCATATTAGACTCTTCCTCAAACAGCCCCATTCTCCTAAAAGTTCCACAAACTTAATTATATTCCATGTTATGATGCACTTGCAGAACTGGTGACTCAGAGTAAGTGAGTGAGCCTTTGTAGGAACGATGGGCAGATGTGATGCAGCGGAATGCATTAATTGATTATTTTTTCAGTAGCAGCATGTACTAAAGTAATTTACTCCTCTTTTACTATAGCAGGGTGGGGTACATTGTGGACGGGGTGCCAAACTATTGAAGGGCACACACACTACATGCAATTTGGGAATGCATTTCTTTGGACTGTAGGAGGAAATCTGAGTACCTGGAGGAAACCCACCAAGCTCAGGGAGAATATGCAAACTCCATGCACACAGACCCAAGGTGAGACTTGAACATTTAATCCTGAAGGTGCGAGGCTACAGCGGTTATTACTGTTGCTGCACACGTCCAGATTTGGTGGTCCGAATCTCAGCTTAGGTCTGTGTGTGTGAAGTTTGCTTCTTTTCATGCAAGGTGGGGTTCTTCTGATATGGATAACTGCTGTATAAGTAAAAGAGGATTATCTGTACAAGAGCGATAAGATACTGGAACAAGCATACATGTAATGATAAAATACTGGAACATTCATTTACTTTCAGTTAACTGTCATCTTCTGAATTTGCACAACATTCTTGCATTTGAACTGTTGCCATAATAAACATTTAAACCATGTTTATGTCATATTATAAACATGAGTGTGGTAGAGTCTTGTGACTAGTGGTATAAAGAAACAAGGTGATGTCGTCAAGTACTTTTTCAGGGAAATGGTCTCCTGCATCATTTGTAAGAGCAGCTGACATTGATTGTGAGCTTTTTCACAGCCTGAATAAGCCTGTCATGATCGTGGTTTGAATGTACCGTTGCTGCTTAGCACATTGTCTGCGTGACTGACGGGTAAGTAGCATGTTGTAAGGCTGCAAGAGCTCCTTTACATCAACTAGCGATGATAATGACCTCATCAATATTCCCTGCACCTTACTCATTCATTTTAGACTGTAGCATCAGGTCTAGTCTTGCCACAAAGCACCATGATTTCTCTCCCCCTTTGTGCATACTGTAGAAATTACGAATTCAAAGATACATCAAACCAAAGGTGAGTGATGTCTGCACACATTTGGATGAGCATTCACCAGTTTGCAGAATGACAGTGTGTGTTTGAGTTCAAAACACTTTTATTAAAAAAAAAAAAAAAAATGCAAGGCATATTGGGAGGAAGGTCGATTTTCTGAGAACCTGAATCGGGGTGTGGGTTACAGAACTGTTTGCAATATCAGGCAATATCTAGGCTATTAATCTGCCCAGAAGAAGATCACCCATATGAATAGCCCTTTCATCACCTGATATATTTTTGTCTTATAAATGAAAAAAGTTGGCTAAAACACAGTGCACACTTCCAGCTACACATCAAACTTTTTTTTCTTCAGTCGCTACATTTAAAAATCTAGATTTTAATCAAGACTTGTTAAATAGCGAGTGGTGAGGTACTGATATCCCAAGGTGTCCTCAAGCCTGTGTCCTTAGCTTCTCTCTCCCCCTTTTAATTATAGGTAGATCCCCACTCAAGCTCAACTTGTTCAAGTCCCTACTTCAACTCTTATCACAATGTATGCACCATATACTGTAAGAGCGTACAGTATATACAGTAATAATCTGCTCTTCTCTTTCTGCCAAGCTGGATGTGCACTAATGCTGTCTCACCTTAGACGCAGTACTTATGCTGCGTCTTGTCTCACCAACCGCACTTGCTTGGAGCATCTGCACTTCACGAAAGTTTATATGTCAAAGTCTTTTGTGCTTCACACCTGCTTCTGTAATCATAAAACCGTCCAGTGTTCATACCAGTACTCTTATCTGCAACTTTCACCACAGGATCCACATCATCCTGAATATACAGTACTTTCAAAACATTTAGTACTGTTTGCCTTTATAGTATGGAGTCGTAAAACAGTAACGATTGATAGTCTGTTCATTCGAACATCTCTTTTTCTTTTCTGCTGTCGCCTTAGGCTTGCTCATAATGGATCTAAATCTACATCCAGATTCTATAAAGGTGCTTTAGGACAATGTCTTTTGTTAAAAGCATCGCGCAAATAAAACTGAATTGATCTAATCTGCTAAAAACAGCGCAAGTGCAAGCATTAGCATAGAAATGTACAATATTTTTACTTTTAAAAAAATGTCTATCCTGACTCTAAATGTTGTAAGTGCTATAAAAATCCTATATTTTTATTGTGGTCTCAGACTTTTGGTCCCACCTTTACATTTGAAACTTTGTTTAGGTAGTTTGGGTCTGACTAACATACATACATACCTCCACACACACTCATTATTTTTCTATACCGCTTTATCCTGTATTCAGGGCCGCGGGGAGCCTGAAGCCTATCCCAGGAGACTAAGGGCAGGAGGTCGGGTACACCCTGGACAGGGTGCCAATCCATCGTAGGGCACACACGTACACTCACTTACACTCTGCGAGCAATTTTCCGAATGCTAATTAGCCTAATCTGCATGTCTCTGGACTGTGGGAGAAAACCGGAGTACCAGGAGGAAACCCATCACGTAGGAGGAGAACATGCAAACTCCATGCATACAGACCTAATGTGGGAATTAAACCCTTGACCCTGGAGATGCAAGGCGACAATGCTAACCACTAAGTATTTAATAACATTAACAATAATTAACCTGGACAAAGCATAACTCAATTTAGTGATTAATTACAGCATATACAATAGACAGAATGCAGCTCATTTAGGAACTGCTATTTCATTTTAATACAATACATCTGGCGAACAGATTTTTTTTCCTTCTGCTATACTAGGTCCTCATTTATATTCTTGCACCCTGGTGATTTACAGTTTTTAACAAGAGAAATTCAAATACAAAGACTTCTCTATCAGTGAAGAACCCAGACTGTGAGATGGTTCAACACAAATATTAATGAGACCACTGGCTGTTTTCAAAAGACAATTTGGGAGGGGGGGAGACAAACTTTATTTGACATCAGTTTGTTTATTAAATGCTTATGATTGCCAGTGAATACAAACAGTACAATCTGCTCATGCATTCTCATAAATAATTAATTAATTAATTAATTAATTAATTAATTCAATATCAACATTCTGATATAACGATTCCACAGGCTCTTCCTATATTAAGCATTTTCAGTTGGTATGAGTCAACATGACCGTTCCAGGACCATTACAAGGATCAGTGGAAAGGTAAATGAGTATAGCATTAATGAGGATATAAAGTAAATATAAATAACTGTTTTGCAATTAAATAATTCATAAGCCATCAGATCTTGAACTTGTTAAGTGGGCGCAGCAGCAGCAGCAGCTTTGTTTAGCTATCTGAGTGAAAATTAGCAGCTATCTAAGCGTGCCGGTGCACTCAGATGTGCGCGGCGTTCCTGTTTCAACTTAAACATCTGTTGATTAGAACCAAATGCTCCCTCTTCTAGTTTATTCAGACAAAACAACATCATTAAAACCAAACAGAAGGCAGCCATGTGCACTGGTGCAGCAGGCACGGCGGGTAAACAGAGCTCTTACTCATTAGCGATCGACATTGAAATAGGCTAACATCAAAAATGTTGAAAAGAGTAGGATTTATTCCCTCAGAGAGCAAAATACAGTTAATGAAGGGATGGGCTATTGGCAGACTGTTTAAACGGAAATAAAGAATTGTTCAGCGTGGGCGTGGTAGAGGCAGACAAGGTGATGAAGGGTGAAGGCGGAGAGAGATTTGATCTGCCTAGCCATCTAGCAATCTTATTGTCGATAAACGGAGAACAAAAAAGACTATAACCATAAAGCCATGGCAGCTACATTGTATTTTATAGCCATTATTAATTCCCGTATTTAAAACCACAGTTTATTCCTTTAAAGCAATACTGGAATACTGATCCAGTCCAGCCGCGAACAAAAAGGTGGTGAACTTTCTCAACAGGACACATGAGACAATCCCGCATACTTCCGAAGACACGAGTCTTACTGGGACGTAAAGCGTGTGAAAGGACATCAAGCAAAAACATGAGCGCCGCTGCCAAGCCATTCCCAGAGAAGCTGATGTACAGTACATAAGGGAATTAAAATGACAGGCTCCCGGGGAGAGTACGCTTTTTCACAGTGCAGACGTTTACAACTGTTCATAGGGGAAACACAAAGGCAAGGCAGTGTCATTCAGAAATCGCACGGCTCCATGTCTCAGTGTTGAGAGACAGTTAAAACCACCCTAACTGTCACTGAGCAAAGGCGCGTCCCTGTGGACGGATGAACATTACTGCCTAGATGGTTTGTATATTCACTTGGATATACAAGAGATTTTCTCCTTGTTATTGTTATTAGCGAATTCAGAGACGTCGCTGAGTGGGTACTGTATGTCCTCAAGTGGAAGGACATTTATATTCATATTCTGGGCAGACAGTCCAAACTATTTCAGCTTTTCCTAAAAATATAAACCTGCATTTAATAAAAGGGAAGCTGCATCTTATTCATGTGATCTTTTATTTTTTTAATTATTATACTATATGAGGGGTGTTCGAATCAAACCGGGACATTTGATTCCTCAGAATAACAGAACACAGTTTTGAGAGTAAAAACTCCCGTTATTTCTCTGTATAATTTCCTGATATACTATTGCACTTATCTCAGTGTTTCACTAGTGCTTGGATACAATCAAGGTAGAAAGTTTTCTCAGTAAACCAGAGACCTGCATGGCCTACAAAGTCAAAACGTCCTCTTCTGTGCCAGTCAAAGGCAGAGCTATCTTAGTTCTGCATTCTGTAAATGCAGATGTTCAGGAATGATTGTGTGTACAGTTCCCACGGACAGATGTGTCTCTTCGGCAAGCTGATGACAAGATATTAGTTGATTTTTAAGGATCCGGCGTTTTACCTGCTTAATGTTCATGTACACGATTGCAGTAGCCGTTAAGCCACCTCGGCCCGGAATCATAATTTTTTAAAAAGGTTTGCACCATTCAAATGTTTTACTGCGGCTAAGAGTCTCATCAGTGTATTGTGATTTAAGTCTTCAGTAAATCTTAATCAGTTTGATGCCTTTATTCTTCTGGTCATGAGATGACAGGTCCTGGTTTGACTTGAACAATTCTTACAGTATGAACTGACAAATTCTTGTGTGCACTCACACATTACATTTCCGAAGTTGATGAGTGAAAGTTCCGTAATATCGAGTTAAAAAGCTGTTGCTAAACTGTGTTTTTGTGTTTCTCACAGCTGTTTGAGAACTGAGCAAAAATGAACATGCAGTCTGGGAGGTCAAAACAAATCACTGAACTGGTTTACTTTAAAATAGATTCTGACCTGCATGATGTCCAACAGGAGCTCCGTTACATAACACATTTGACTATAAAATGGCTTTTTTTGACCCCAACGTGTAAAAAAAATAAATAAAATCAGATAATTTAAGTTATTTTTACTGGCTCAGATATACAGTAGATAGGAAATATTTGTAAACAGACTAACATAAGGCAAACCACTTCTCACATATTATTGCTGTTAACTTTTGCAATACATCGTGGTGGATAACTTGGATAACATTGTGGTGGATAACTAACAACTGACTGCACCATAACATTGGCGAAACAGATGAACAGTGACTCTGTTATACTGTGGGATGTTGTTCCTATAGTTTGTGTCCACCTTTACTCTAGGGGGAAATCTCTCCCAGGATGACTCCGCCCCATCCACAGGGCACGAGGGCTCACTGAATGGGTCAAATTGTATGAAAATGATGTGAAGTTCATGCCATTTTCTTTACAATCCCAATCTACTTAAACAGCTATGGGAGAATCTGGACTGTAGTATAGGGAATGCCTTCCTTTTTCTTTTTTGTTTTTGCATTTTTCCTCCGATTTTCTCCCTAATTTAGTTGTGTCCAATTCCTCCCCTCCTTCCACTAGGGGGCTCCCACATTAAGCTACTACTACTACCACTCAGTCGGAAGGGCCGAAGACTATCACGTGTTTTCTCCGAACCACGTGACGCCAGCCGACCGCATCTTTTCGAACTGCACGCTCACGCACCATTGGGGACGGCATAACACTCTCGGAGGACAGCGATATCCGCTCCTCCCGCTTGCGTGAGCTCACAGACTCCCCTGATTGGCTGTAGAGCCGTCATTAATGTGGGAGCACTAAGTATCTCTCATCCCTCCCCTCTGAGTGAACTCGGCCAATCAGCTCTCTCTAGACCTCCGGCTGCGAGAGGTTACAGCATCACCCGGGAATCGATAGCGAGCACTTTACCACACTACTCCACTCGGAGGCCTTATAGGGAATGCTTTCTTGTACCATCATCAAAACAACAAGTGAGAGAATATTGTTTGGAAGAATACGGTAGTGTTTACCTCCAGTACAAATATAGAGACTTGTAGTATTCATCTCAAGGGGCAGTTCATAGTGACCCCAAATCTTACAAACAAACTTGGGTGTTGTTGTTGTTGTTATTATTATTATTATTATAGTTTTCTTTTAGTTTTCTTTGTAAATATTAATATTTTTTTTGTAACTTCCTGTACTTTTTAATTTTTATGTAATTCTATTGATTAGGCCAATATGCATTCTTATAGCAGCTGCTTGATGCAAACTAGATCAAATCTGCATTGTGAATGTGACTCTCTGCACTACTTAATTGACTTTCACTGTAACCTATTCAGCATGTAATAGTAAAACTGTATACGGTTAAGGACAGCAATTTTATCAACTTTCCAAGTGCAATATTTCAAGCCTTTACTGGTTTCAATTTCAATGATTACAGTTTACAGCTCATGTCCAGCCCCTTAAATAAATATTTCTTAAGATCAACAGAAAGATAAAATGTACAATACAGAAATATGCAACTTCTAAAAAGTGTGTCTTTTGGCACAAAATCAACATCTGGCACTGCAGAGGGTTTATTAAAGACCAATATTTAACCCCCCCCCTTTCATTTTATTAAAAAAAAATAATAATAATAATAATAATAGCTAAATAAAATCTTTTTTTATGAGCTGGACTTTGTGAATATATTACCATCCGATTAACAGGAGGGTCATGGCGTTGGGGAATGATCTCAGGCATAATTGAGATTTGGAATGGATGTTATTAATTGTGTCCAGATCCTGCTCCAACAGGCTGCTAGTGAGTAGTCCAAAAGCCCTGGAAGAGAGACAGATCGAAGTGTCCATCACAATGTGTGAAGTACACATGAGACTGAGGGTCTGGCATTATCTCATAATAACTTTTTATTATCTTTTATTATTATTCCTGTTTCTCTGATTTCCTGGCCATATGAAACTCCTGTGTGATGGTATATTTATTATTAAATAATCATGACAGGGGGGCATGGAGTTTGCATGTTCTCCCCGTGCTTAGTGGGTTTCTTCTCCAGTTTCCTCCCACAGTCCAAAGACATGCAGATTAAGCTAATTGGTATTCTGAAATTGCCCATAGTGTATGAATGAGAGTGTGTATGTGTGTGTGCCCTGCAATGGATTGCAACCCTGAATGCAGGTATAGACGACGATAATCATGACAGATAGTTATACCTGACAAAATTGATGCCGTTAATTTGTCTCAGAAACCTGTTATATGATTGGCGTGGTAGTGTGTGTGCTGCCCTGATATATATTTTGTGCACAGTTGAGTTATGACTCTGGGCCATGTCCCTGTGCTAGTGTGCCTCTTCTGACATAAAATATGAGCTCTTCATGAAGCGTTAGACATACTTTATGATGTGGCCTGTTAGTGTAGCCAGGTCACCTCAACTCACTCTATGGTGTGGCTCATCACTCAACATTTTGTCATCAGTCTGGATTCCTGGTGATATTAGCCACTGGAGTCCATACTCGTTTCCTCCCTCCACTACAGCAGTTTGTACTTATTCTTAATTTCTCTGTATGTTCTTTCACAACCCCTCTCTCTCTCTTTCTCTTGTTCTTTCAATCTCGCCTTGCTGGACACTGACACACACACTCCTGAACATTTACAAACCACCCTGTCAGAAGCAGCAGAGGAGGGAGGTCTGCCAATGTCACCGTCTACCAGAGCGACTAAAAATACCCCCTCTTCATCACAGACCGTCTGATTGGGCTCATCAAACAGCCCAACATCTGTTCCTCCCCAGAGAATTAGACAAGCGGTGCCTGGGTAAAGAATGGCACAGTGAGACAGTGGACTTTGAGCACAACTCCACAGGGATCCATTAACTCCGTCACACCCTGTTGCTGCCTTGATTTCCAAACTATCCGGCTTTAAGCTCAGTGCTTCTTTAGGGCATCCAGTCCAGATCAAGAGGCAAACATGACATAGCATACAGTCTCTAACCAAATAAATTGTGTTGTCTCTCTCTCTCTCTCTCTCTACTGTCGGAAACTGTCCCAGTGGGATGAAAAAACACAGATTCTCAGCTTTAATTACTTAAAACGGTATATGGAACAAATGATGAAAGAATTGAAAAACTTTTTATACAGGAACAAAAGCAAATCATTTTCTGATCAGTTCTTGGTCCTCTGTGTGTTGTTGCTTTATTAATTTAGACGCCGGATGAATAATGATGAATGAATTCATGCTGGCCCACATTTATTATTTCATCCGGCTCACAAACGACAGCAAAAAACTCTCCTGCATCAGACTCCAAGAAGGCAGCCACAACCTAAGCATGAAGACACCCCATCCCAGAGATTAGAGCCAGACCAGTTTTAGCCAAAAGCTGAAAACCCTTACAAGCACTTGCCATATTTTGATTAGTTTTCGGCCAGATTGCAATTGCATAAAAGATAAATTTGTTTACCTGCAATTCAGCTGTATTTACTCAGTGCAACTTTTAACATCCAAGTAAATGATATAACACCAACATGTCAGAAATAAATTGGAATAAAAAAACAGCATCAGTGATTTTAGAAGGATCACTCCCTCCTAAAATGACTTGTAAACTCAATCAGGTGAAGTTAATCTCCATCTCAATGGCACTCAAAGCTTTGCACATTTACTGTAGGCTTTCCAATGTTTGCCCATTCTTCTTTGCTGAGTTAAATTTGATGGTGACTGTTTGTGGACTGCAGTCTTCAAGTCATGCAAATACATTCACCTTTTCCTCCCTCAACCACTGTGTGGTCAGTTTTGCTGTGTGCTTTGGGTCACTGTCATGTTGAAAGCTAAACCTTCTTCCCATTAACAACTTTCTGGCAGAGGGCAGCCGATTTTCTTTAAAAATCTGACAGTATTTTGCCCTATCCATTTTTCTTCTATTCTGACAAGTGCTCCAGTCCCTGCTGCAGAGAAACACCTCTAACAGGATAATACCACCTCCATGCTTTACTGTAGAAATGGTTTCGTTTGGATGGTGAGCGTATTGGATTTCCACCAGATATAACATTTGGTGTTGCGACCATATAATTCAGTTTTAGTCTCATCTGACCACATGTGTTTTTTCAAAGCTCAGTCGTGACTGCAAGTGGCCTTTCTTGAGGATTTTTTCTTGAGGAGGGTTTTTCTTGCAACCCTCACATTTGTGGAGAATTTGTGATATTGTTGTCACATGCACACAATGACCACTATTTGTCATAAATTCCTGCAACTGCTTCAGAGTTGCTGTAGGCCACTTGGTAGCCTCTCTGACTAGTTTCTTCTTGGCTCCTTTATCCAGTTTAGACGCACATCCCGATCCAGGAAACGTCTGTGTTGAACCAAATACCTTCCAGTTCTTGATAACAGACTTCATTGTGCTTCTAGGCAGAGATAAACCCTTTGAATTTTATTCGGTATCCATCTCCTGACTTGTGCCTGTGCACAACTTTATCCTGAAGATCTTTTGACAGTGACTTGCCACCTATTGTTGATTGGAGGCTTCCCCAGCCGCCAAGGACTGAAATGCTCCAGCTTTTCAGGGTTGAGCTAATCAGAATGACCACAGCTGATCACAGTTAAAAGTCTAATGACTTTGTGTGTCATTGAGAAGGTGATTACTGTAGCTTCACCTGATGGAGTTTACAAGTAATTTTTAGGAAGTTGTGATTATTTTCCAAATCAGTGTTTTTTATTTTTCTCTGACATGTTGGTGAGAGATGCAAGTTAAAAGTTGCACTAAGTTGCAAAAGTTGGGTAAATACAGCTGGATAAAACAGGCTGCAAAGTAACAAACTTTTAAAACATTTAAACATTTAAAAAATTTTCAACAATTTTGATGTATTTTCTACACACTAGAACAATACATTTTAAAAAGACAAATGCATAATTTTCCGACATAATCTTCTTGCTTTTCAATACACTTTATCCATCTGTCAACCTGCTTTTGCATTTGCTTTTAAGCTGAGTTACGTAGTTCCTTTTAGGCTGAGTTGCGAGCCATGAATGCATTGCTGTCTTTACTTCTTCATCAGGAGTGAATCTTACCCCTCATAGGGCTCTTTCAGGGACCAAAGATCTGGGCTATAGGGAGGATGCTTTAACACCTCAGAATGAGGTTTTTGCAGAGTGTCGACAGTGTAGGCAGAAGTGTGTGGACGTGCATCGTCATGCAAGAGCACTTGTTCCAGTTACAGTGGGGGAAATAAGTATTTGATCCCCTACAGATTTTCTAAGTTTGCCCACTTACAAAGAAATGAAGGTTCTATAATTTTTATCATAGGTTTATAGTAAAGGATTGAGACAGAATATCAACCAAAAATCCAGAAAAAGCACATGAT
>JAQMYJ010000004.1:14251455-14283597 GCA_030014305.1 Clarias laeviceps
TCTCCTGCAAGCCATGGAACTGGCCTGTGGTGACATGGGTGTGGAGGCATGTCAAGCCTGGATACGGCATGCCAGGGTTTTTTTCCCCCCATTGCCTGGCCAGAGAAAATGTGGCCTGTGATGTAGATGAAGTCCTGTGGCCTGACCCAGTGCGGAGAAATGATGCTGTGGTGGAGTAATGCACTTCTTTTCTTGAAAATTGGGTTTTGTGTTCACAGTTTTGGGAAAAGGAGAGCAGCTTTCCAGGAATGTGTCGAGAAAAACTGTAATATTATCAAAAAGTTTATTTATTTCAGTAATTTAATTAAAAAAATGTGAAACTCATATAATATATAGATTCATTATACACAGACTGATATGTTTCAAGTATTTATTTATTTATTTATTTATGTGGATGTTAAATGTTGATGATCATGGCTTACATTTAATGAAAACCCAAAATTCAGTATCTCGGAAAATTAGAATATTACTTAAGACCAATAGTAACAAAAAAAATTCTAAAACAATAATTTTGGACTACTGAAAAGTATAAACATGTACAGCATCCAATACTTGATCAGGGCTCCCTTTTCATGAATTACTGCAGCAAAGCAGATGGTGATGGTTTGTGTTGTTATTATAAATAATATCACCGCTACTGCACAATAATGCCAGAGGATTACAAAAAACACAGTTTTTAACCCTTAAATTATTCCTCAGATTGTTTGAATTACGTTGTGGCTTTGATTCGATACATTTATTAAATTAAATATAGTATATATGTAACAATACCTGGTTTATTTAACAAAGTTACACCAGGCCCAAGAAGTAACTACACATAGAAACAGACAGATATATCCTGCTTGATGCCCTCAGTGCTCGCTTCATCCCACTGATTAACATAATAAAGTGCAGCAGCCAGAGTTCCAAGTCCTGCTAAATACACTGCAAGATCTCTTAATAGGCGAAACGTCATCATTGAGTGTATATATCATCTTCACAAGGACAAAAAAATGATAAGCAGCCTGACAGTATTGAGGTCAGTAACAGACTGTGTTGATGTACCTCTCGTTTCACAGCAGGTGACATCCAGTATTACAACCACAAAAGGAAAACTACTTTGTAATGGCAATAACCTCACAATCAGAGGCATGTGTGTACTAGTGAGCATTGATCTTAGACCATTGTTATGTGTGATGGCAGATACTGTATGGCACATGATAGATTACAGATGGCACATCATACCTGGTTTTGGGATATTAGGAATTGTGCATTGTGGGGCTGACCAAGTAGATTAGTACTATTTTGGGTCACAGGGTCACATGACTTTAAAGATATTAAAAAAATAAAGATTTATTTATTTATTTATTTATTTATTTTTAAAAGACATTTCAGGATATCAAGAGGTAACCAAGGAAATTATTTTGGTACTAGTTTGGGGTCACAGGGTCACATGACCTGGAAGGCATTGAAAAAGTTGCAGGAAATACGTCCTACAAATTAATTCCTATCAACTAGGCATTAAATAGATTAGTAATCATTTTTTTGGTCTCTCTGACTTGTCGAGACTAACAAGTCGAGGTAACTAAATAATGCCTCCTTGTGGTGAATAGTAATAGCAGAGTATAAAATAGCACTACATATAGTAGTATATATATATATATATATATATATATTTTTTTTTTTTTTTTTTTCACACAGTAATTCACAAATAAATTGTTCAAAAATCATACAATGTGATTTCCTACAATGTGATTTTTCTTTTTAGATTCTGTCTCTCACTG
Organism: Clarias laeviceps; assembly: GCA_030014305.1. Lineage (NCBI taxonomy): Eukaryota > Metazoa > Chordata > Actinopteri > Siluriformes > Clariidae > Clarias > Clarias laeviceps. The sequence goes on from JAQMYJ010000004.1 coordinate 14,253,219, forward strand.
TGGAAATGCACCTATGCTGAAAATTGTAGACCCCTCCATGATTTCTAAGTAAGAGAACTTGCAAAATCACAGGGAGATCAAATACTTATTGACCTCGCTGTATATATATATATATATATATATATATATATATATAGGGGCTCTTTTTTGTAGTATTATGTTTCCTCTAAAGATGTCAGTAGGCTTACCATCTCAGTGACTGTCAGTAGAGAGGAATGAGAATGTATACATTATGCCACTTTTTGTCCTTGCAAAACGTATCTTACAGTATGTCCATATTTATATAGCTAGCTAGGTACTAACAAGCTTGCTCACTGACAGCATTCCCCATGCCAGTTGGTGACATATCCCCAGTAATAGATCTCCAGGTCCAGACAGAGAGACTGATGGGAAATGACACAAAGTTGAAGGTTTTAAAAGAATAATAGTAATAATATAAAAAAATAAATAAACTGAAGCTTTGGAGCTCCAGAAGCCACCCCCCATAGCTCTGTATGCCCCTGTTTTTCATCTTGACATTCACACACCATTAATGCAATATGAGGAAGGGAGACAGTTGTAGTGATCATACTTTCAGGTAGGAAGTAATTTCTTCCTCTTTTATTTTCAGATAATAGACGACAGCCCCTTCATTAAGGAAGAAGGATTTTTCAGCAGGAGTCCTCTTGTGCAGTAATTGGAATTAGTCCTCCACCTCAAAGCAGATATTCATGATTTTTTTTTCTTTCTGTATGCCTTGTTTGAATTTAAGTTAAAAAAAAAGAGGCCAGCTAATTAAGTTTATTTTTAGATTACAAATTAAACTGCAGTCTGTTCTACATACCATAGTCTATAGATAGTACAGACTATAGCATTTGTATAATGTTTATAGTGTCACACTATGATATTTGCAAGATCTCATGGGTAGCTAGGGTTAAATAAAAGCTTTTGATTGAAGTGTTTGAGGATTCTAAGAGGGGGAAAAACTGCTACGTTCCCCAAGGGTCTCCTGTGCATACACACTACTCCATTATGTCTTACATGTCACGTCTTTGACCTTGACGTCCACAGGCCGGCTTTACTCAGATCTCTGGGAGCTCAGATATGTCATCATCTGCTTACTAGCCCATTCAAAGATCTTTGCTTGTGAGCTATGGTTTTGTCCCTGAGCCGGTAATGTGCTCTGCATTCACTCTGCAAGTTGTGAGAAAAGTTCTGCAAAATGATGCATTCTGTATGTAGGACTCGATAATGGAACAAAATAAGAAGCAATAATTTCTGATGTGGCGTTTAGGGGAAGGAAGGACGATGTTTACCTATCATGCAAATGCCTCCCTTGTTAAATACCATAAGGCGTCTCCATGCCTGAAGTGAGCAGCGCTCTGCAGTGGAGATAAAGTGACTAAGTAAGCCTTTATAATGCACGATAACACCAAAGCAGTTTGAAATTGAAAGTCATTTAAACTGTAGCTCTAGTCTAAATAAAAGCCTGATTATATACTCCACAGAGCCTTTTAAAATGCTGCTGCTGTGGCGTATAATAAAACAATGCAGTACTTGCTGAAGGGTCAGCCTTGCTTTAGTGATCTGGGTTTTTTTTAACCTAGAAGTTGTGCTTTCTTGCTTGACAACAGTGACACCACGTGGTGAGGTCAGGAAGTTCAGCTTGAGATGTTCTTCCAGCTACGGCATACTCCATTAGTGGTGTTACTGTACTTTAACCAAAAGTGTCAGAAAAATTGCACATATATACACTGAGTATACACTTAAGCATGTGTAATTGAATTTGAATGCTAAAGTTTGCACACACTTAGTGGTGCAGTGGGTACTGTGGTTATTTTCTAAACATAATAATACCATGCCTGTATTTCTGGTTCATACATTACACTCACAATAGCTGTATTTTACATTCAGTGTCTGCAAAAGCTCTAGAGGATCAACATTAATAATGTGCAAAGTCTCTTCCTGCAGGCTGGAGAAAGCCTTCACAGTGCATTTTTTATCCTAAATGTACAAGTAGAAACGTAAGAAAATACCTATTTGATATATACAGTAACACACTGTATAGAGAGAAGGTGAAAGTCTGGATCCATATGTTTTTTCTCCCTATATGACATGTATATTTTCTTCTTCATTTCAGATACAAGATGGTGTCGGGACTAACATTTATAAGATAAATAAAAAACATAACACTACTCAACATTTTTTCTTTTGGGCCATCTGAAGTCAGTAGTTTATCAGGGTTCACTCACTGGTATAATGGAGGAAATCATCTCTGTATGTTTTTCATTTCTGAAACATTAAGAATTCTACAGTATTCAGAGTGGTCTCAATTACCATCATTATATACTTTTAAAAAAGAAATTTGCATATAGATCTTGACTTTGGTTCACCTTAAAGACATAGAAATAAATAGATAGGGAAACCTTTAGAAATCGTTCTGTCTGTTTATAAATGTAAAAGGAAACCCATAGGGAAAATGCTAGAGTTTACTACAAGATTTGCAAGACAATGCTTTAGTTTGCTGTATTGTACTGTAGGATTTACTATAGTGATTACTACAAGCTGTAGTAAACTGTAATATTACTAGGGATGGGAATCACTAGGGACCAGTTAATACAATACAGTTATCACAATACTTAGGTCCAGATTCCATTTATATTGCAATTCTGTTAGTATTGCAATATTCTAAAAAATTAATATTATTATTATTATTATTATTATTTTTATTGTTGTTGTTGTTGTTGGTACTGTATTATTATTTTGGTACAATTCTGCACAAACAGCAAATCATTTTCTCCTACCACACAGGACACTGTACTGCCTGCCAATGTGTTAATAATTTAAAGCACAATAGTTTATTTTAACTGCAACAAATATAAAGGTTTTTTTTTTTTTTTTTTTTTGGAAAAAAACTATTTTAGAATCGCAATACATCACTGAATCATTTCCCCCTCTAGTATTTACTATATTTATTTATAATAAGTATACTGTAAATGAAGTATTTACTGTAATATTGTAGTTAAGTGTAATATTTACTATAATAATTGACTAAACACTGGAGTCTGTAATATTTACTATTATAATTGACAACACCCTGTAGTAATCTCTAGTATTTACTACTCATTTTAGTAAACTGTAATATTTACCATAACACCCTGTGGTAAACTGTAGTATTTACGATAGTAATTGACTACATGCTGTAGTATAATGTAATATTTACTATAATAGACTGTATTATAGTATTCTTACTTTAGTTTACTACAGTAATTTTATCACAGTACTGTTCAAAAACTCTCTAGTACATTTTTTATGGGAATGTCAGGGCCATAATATTTTAAAAACAGAAATGCTTCAAAAGCTATCGAGTTCTACCAAGGATATCTGTGCATGCACATTCCACTTTTCCAAGGCCATAAATTCATGCTGCTTCATATATTTTAATGCTGCTCTCAGTTTCTGATAAGGTCACTGTAATAAAGTAAACAAAATAGCACAAATTCCTTGCCATATTGTTTTATGGAGACCTATAAAAGTGGACAGCTTAATTTTAAAACAGTAGAAGAGATCATTAAAGGACGACTCCTAGAAGAATAAATTGAAGACTTGGTATAAGCTTTGAAAGGAGAAAAAAAATAGGATTGAGCCTGTTAGCAAAAAATTATGACTTACAAAACTTAGTAGTATAAATTATGTAACTAATAATAAATAAATACAAATTTTATTTAATTTGGAAACAGACTTCCATGATTGACATGCTTGACATGCTTACTGGTTATGTTTAAGCAATATCACATTAAAGGGAGTGCTGTACTGCTGGATATACAGTTACTGCTCAGGGTGCGCCCTCCTGCCTACGACCGCCTCACAGCCATGCTATATTCAGCACAACAGCATGGTCTCAGGTGTGATATTGCTTTCATATAAAGGTTATGCCAACATCATTTACCACCAACAGGTTATGATTTGTTTTTTTTATTTAACCAGTTATTTTGCTCCACCAACACAAATCCTTTTTAATTAACTAACTAACTAACCGCTAATGGTGGAGCTGGTGACCAACAGTTAGTGTAAGTGACAGGGGTGAAAATAGTTTTAAATTGTAATAAACTCCAGTTTCTGGGGTTGAATGCTAAATAGTGTTAAATAGAAGGCTAGTGTGCTATGTAATGTAGGGTGTACACTCCATTGTCCCCCACACCAATGCCCTTGATCAGAGGTTGAGAGCGTTTTGGAATTCAGCCTTGGGTTGGTCTTGTAGCCGTGACTAAGAGCCCATGCATCAGTGGTAACTCAGTGCTTAAGTTATTGGACTACTAATCAGAAGGTCCTGGCTTCAAAACATAGCAAAACCATGTTATCACTGTGGGCCCTTGAGCAAGGCCCTGAAACCCGCAACTGCTCAGATAGATAACGAGGTAAAATATAAGTCACTTTAGATAAATGTCTGGAATTAAATGCTATAAAATGAATAGATGATTCAGAGATATTTCTGAGCAACCAAGAAGCAATTATTAAGGAGTCAAAGTGTTTCTTAAGATTACATGATCAGATGTGTTTTCTTGCTGAAAGTGCTTCTGTGACTGGTTTTGAATGTGGTTTTCGGCAGGCAGTTGCTCTCTTAGTTAGCATGGCAGACCGTACAGACCTTCTTTCACCCAGTTAGTATAATTAACAGTTATTAAAACACCTGTGACATGGAGTGATACAGTACATAGTTAAATATTCCAGTGCCGTTATCGTCCATTATCACCACTTTCCCGCCTAAACAGATTGCTCGGTTGGAACTAACTGTTGTATAATAATCCTTTGCACACACAGTTACAGTTCCAAAGTGATTTGCAGGTTTAGATTATCACCTTGCAGATGCAAAATTAATCAATATGCAAAATTAATGGATGTATTTTTCACCTTTAGATGGAAAAACCTGAAAATGCATATGCCTTAAATTAAACATGCCAAAACAGTATTTATCAGTATTTATTAACCTGTTTGTTTTACAGTTGCTCATTTATTATTATCAGTAGGCCGATTATTACAGTATGTATATTTTATATACTGTATAATATAAAATATTATATACAATCTAAAATGCATATATTTTGTGTTCGCCTACTTTCAATTATAACACTTTGGAGTATATGTTCATAGTAAATGAAATGTACAGTAAAGCAGTGCTATATTTTACTTTTTCCAACCAGAAAGTGAAGTGTGTATAAGGATGTATAAGGCATCTGTTTTCCACATTCTGATACAATACTCCACTCTCTTCACTGGCTTCTTTTTCATCCATAATTCCCTTCAAAGTCTGACTCCCTCCCGTCTTTGTAACCTTTTCCATTCTACTAACTCCATCATACTCTTAGATCTTCATGTTAAGCCCTGTTCTCTATCCCTCCATCTAATCCCTGTAGTCTCGGGGATCAGGCCTTTTCTTTGATAACACCTCGACAGAGGAATACATTTCCTCTAAGAATCTGACAGTCCCACACACTCTTTATCTTTAGAAATCATGTAATCTGTTTTCTCAGGACCCGGTTACCATTCCCATGTTCTCATCAATTATCTAAAGGTTTTTCATGTTTTTGAACAATTTGCTTTTATTATACAAATGAAAGACTTTTCAAGGAACATGAGTGATAATAAGGATAAAATACGCCATTCAATCTTTAAAATGTTCAAAGAAGAAAATGAATCAATTCTTTGCTTTCTGGATGAATCATTACAATATGAAATATTATTATAGCTTTTATATGACTTTTTTTTCTCACTTATTTGTCGAAAAAAAGTGTAAAAATGTATATGGTGCTAATAAACCTCTGATCTACTGGCTCAGGGGAACAGTGATCAGTGGGAACGATCTGTGCCCTGTAATCCCATTCAGACCCTGAGCTTCCTGCAGGAGTCTTCAGTCTGCATGACCCTGGATGATAATCAGGATAGAAAATAAATGAATATATATTAATATAAAAGAGTAATCATCAGCATTATCACCAATGTATAATGTAAGAATTGGGTGTGCATGGCATGTACCCAAATTAAGTGTAGTATTCTGTTGGTTTCCCCTTGTGCCTGACTCCATAAGACCTCTGGGGGCTGTGTTGTGGTGTCTGGCACTAGGACATTGGCAGCAGATCGTTTGGGTGCTCTGGGTTGCTGTGTGGGGCCTCCATGGATTGGACTTGTTTGTCCGGTGCATCCCATGGTGCTCGATCAGATTGAGATCTGGGGAGTCACGAGGCTTTGGCATTTACTTTTTTTCCGGTTATTTGAGTTACATTGGCTTTTCTGTGAGACTGGATGAGCCTTGATGCCCATGATATAATAATAATAATAATCAGTGTTAATGTATTAATATTATGTGGTGTTAATGTTATGGCTGATGAGTGTACACTCCTTGTAAACAAACACTCACGCATTCATGATAAACTCATTAACATCTCTGGTGTTATAAATTTAAATGCACTTAGCTTTGTGGTGTATCTCTATCCTGTTGCACTATGACATCCACATGCTTCACAGGTAAACAACAAGTGGGCACAGATCTGGGTATCTAAAAGCTTTCATATGAACTAAATATAAAAGATTTTTGGCTTAAAAAAGATTTAATTTTCCTTGTGTATTGGGCCTTTGGTGACACCTTGCATCTGCTTTTTTTCTTGCTCACTGTAGGACTATATGATTTATTATGAAATTTACAAAAATAATAAACAAAAATAAGACTAAAGAAAACCCCTTTAAAATCAAGGGGTGTGTAAACTTTTGTTAAAGTCTGTAACAAGGTCTGTCTGTGACTAGACATTTGTTAAATGAATTCACAGTGTTACAGGGACACCTAGTGTCTGAGGGTTGAACACCGCTGTACCAGAGCATTTGAACCCAATGAAAAGCATGGGGAAATGTTTACTTTATTTTATTGTATTAAATAATCAATGGATCAATACAATTTACATTCTGATCACTGCTATTGATACACAATATTGCTCTTAATAATTGCAAAAACAAGGTAAAAAAAAACCAGGTTGAATTTAAACCTCATAATCTGCAATGTAAAGGTTGAACCTGTGACTGTGACTTTTCTGATATTCTCTTTCTTTCTGATTTGTTTAGTTTTACTTAAAATTACTAATTACCACAACTCATTTATGACTAACTTACAGCAGCAGTGACCTCTAGTGGCAGCAGCTGGGAGGACATGAATACACAGCTAGCCATTCTGGTGAGCTTTACAGAGATACATAAATTAATTTATTAAACACTATTTGGTAGCCAGATTCAGATCCAAATCTGTCACATGGGAAAGTTCTCTACTTAGCTACAGTGTCTGGAGAAACTTTATGATTTTTTTTTAAACAAATATCCAGGTTAGGGGGCGGCACGGTAGTGTAATGGTTAGCACTGTCGCCTTGCACCTCCAGAGTCCGGGCTCGATTCCCAGCCAGGCTCGATTCCCATCTCTGTGTGCATGGAGTTTGCATGTTCTCCCCGTGCTTGGTGGGTTTCCTCCGGGTACTCCGGTTTCCTCCCACAGTCCAAATATATGCAGGTTAGTCTACTTGGTGTTCCCAAATTGCCCATAGTGTGTGAATGAGGGTGTGGGTGTGTGTATGTGTGTGTGTGCCCTGTGATGGATAACCCGCCTCGTGCCCTAAGTCTCCTGGGATAGGCTCCAGGTCCCCGCGACCCTGAATACAGGATAAAGCGGTATAGACGATGAGTGAGTGAGTGAGTGAGCTCCAGGTTAGGGGTCTGCACACTGTAGTGTAATAGTTGTGCACTGTAGCGAGCTACTATAGTTACTATAGTATTGCAGTGAAGTTAAATAATACTAAACCAATAATGTAACAAGACTATAGCAGTGTCAGCTTGGCCGTACTGGGATTTGAACTCACAACCTTTTGATATGTAGTCCAACATCCATTCCAGTTTTCCCAGTGACCTCCCATGAACTCTGAAAAGGAGTCTTAGGAAAGCCTTAATTAAGATGTGAGTAGGTGTACATCCTGCCGCACAGACAGTGTGATGTGTGATTAAACTATTTATTCCGCCCCTCTCTATCTCTCTCTCTTTCTTTCTAAAATCATGCCCGGATATTTTCTTGTCAAGTGGAAACAGTCACACACCGTAAACGAAACCATTTTATTGAAAGGATTATTAAATGGACAATTGACTTACTTCTTCAATATTGCTTTTTTGCATTTAATGTATCTCCATTGGTGCTATTTTGTTATGAGTTTATTGAACGCACCTTAATTCAGATGAACCCCTGAATGCCTAATTGGTAGTAATTTTCCACACACTTACTTTGTATGAAGCAGATTCAGCTCCTGTGGTTAATGATATGAATATATACGATGGTACTTCCTTCCACATATTTTTATTTGGACTCCTTTATGATTAAGAGCAAACAAAGCACTATGACCAGTTTGCTTCTTATTTTATCAGTTATTATTTATTTATTTATTTATTGCATGCTATCACTGTTGCAGTGTAGTTGAATGAAAATACTTCCATGGAAACAGCAATACAGTATGTACTGATTCAATTCCAGTGTATTAGGGGATGTGATCATCTATCAGGATAAACTGAAATGAAGTACAGCAAGTGGAGAGTTTATTAATTAAAAGCTTGTGCAAAATCTCAATGAGAGCTGAAAAAGTCCAGTTGCACTGGTGAGCTGAGCTGAATGATCTGATCCACTGTATGGAGAGACTGATTTTTTTTTTATCATTACTAAAGTAACAAATCATACATACTAGTAAAAACTTGCCAGTAAAAACTGAACACCATTAAGTGAAAAGTAGGCTCTCAAATTTGAAAAGTAGGCTCTCAAATTTATTGGAACAATGAAACATGAGCAAGTGTAAGGACCTCGGCCAAGTTGTGATGGCTGGCTAACTGAGTCACAGCATCTCCAAAACAGCAGGTTTTATGGGGTGTTCATGCTATGCACTGGTTAGTACAGACCAAAAGTGGTCCAAGTGAAGACAACTGGTGAAAAAGTGACATGGTCATGGGCAGCCACACTCAGTGATATGTTTGTAAGGAAGGCCAGAAAGTTTTGTCTGGTTTCTTAACTTGTTTTCTGATAGAAAAGTGTGAGAAGATGCAGTGCATCACTGTTTGTTGCGAATAGTGTTGTGTAGCCATAGAGCAGTCAGGGTGCCCATATTGACCCATGTCCACTGCCGAAAGCTCCTACAATGGAAATGTGAATGTCGAACTGGACCATGGCGAATGGAAGAAGGTGTATGGCAGGGTGTGTCGCTTACCTGGGGAAGAGGTAGCACACAGATGCACTATGGGAAGAAGTCATGCTGGTGGGAGCAGTGTGATGCTCTGGGCAATGTTCTGCTGAGAGACCTGCCATTCATGTGGACATTACTTTGACATGTAACACCTATTGTAGCTGAGAAAAGTACATCCCTTATCATGGGCTCTGCCACACTGAAAGAATGTTCAGAAATAGTTTGAGAAGTAGGATAAAGGGTTTAAGACCATGAAATTCCCAAGATGTCAACGTGTTAAAAAATCAGATCCATGGAGGCCCCACCTCACAACTTAGAGGACGCAATATCTGCTCTTCCAGATACAAGTGCACACCTTCAGAGGTCTTGTGGAGTCCATGCCCTTGAAGAGTCAGAGCTGTTGTGATGGCATAAGGGGACCTAACACACTGTTAGGCTGGTGGCTTTAATGTTATGGCTGATTGGTGGGTTAAACATACAATGAAATATGCTGGAGTTAAACAACAAAATAAAATCCAGACAATGTCCTTTAAATCTTATTTACTTCATTACAAAATGCACACCACGTCATGACTTTATAACAGACAGTTTTTTTTTCCAAAACAGAAATGTGGTTCTAATGTTACTGCACTGCACCGAATATAAACCTCTTGTACTTAAATTTATTTATTCTTTACTCCAGTGACATAAATAGCATAATAATAAATCATACTTCTTGAGAATATAAATTTCTAATTCTTCAGTACATTTTGTGTTAATCTTATAAAAAAATATTTAACAAACATTTGCACACAGTTAAAACAAATATCAGTCAGGTCCATAAATTTTGAAACAAAGATTTTTTTTTTTTTTTTTTTTGCCATTTGGCCTCTGTACAGCCCACAATCTGAAATAAAACAATCAAAAAGACAGCAGAATCAAGACTTTCAGCTTAAATTAAAGGGGTTTGACAAAAGTATGGGATTAATCTTTAAGGAAATACAGCCAGTTTCATACACACATATTTTGGGTAAAACCTAATACAACAATTCAATTCAATTCAATTCAATTTTATTTGTATAGCGCTTTTAACAATTGGCATTACAAATTGTTAGTATAACAAACTAACATAAATTACAAACATGCCAATGGCCTTTAAAAATTGGATAAAAATTCTTTGTCAATAACTGCCTGAATTCTGGGACCCATGGACATGAACAAATGCTGACTTTCCTCCCTCTTTGCCAAGCATTTACTGCAGCTACCTTCAGCTGCTGCTTGTTTATGGGTCTTTCTGCCTTGTCTTCAGTAAGTGAAAAGCATTCACTCTTGGGTGAGGTCAGGTGACTGATGTGACCAGTGAATACAATCCCATTTCCTTACCTGGAAAAACTCTTGGGTAGCTTTCGCTGTATGTTTTTGGTCATCCATCTGCAATATGAAGCTGCATCCATCGGTTTTGCAGCATTTGGCTGAATCTGAGCAGAGAGTAATGAATCAATCCTGCTACTTTATCAGCAGTCAGGTTATTAAGAAACACCAGTGACACTGGGAGACATAACATTTCCTTCACTATGTTTGGCAGATGATGTGGTATGCTTTGGAACACTAGCCGCCACTTTTTTTCTCCATACTTTTCTTTTCCCATCAATTTGGTACATTGGTAATTTTGGTTTCATCAACCCAAAGAATCTGGCAAAATCTTTCTGGCAGATTTTCTTGATCATTACCAGTGGTTTGATGTGTGAAGGGTCTGTATTTACTTCATAAAGCTGTCTCTTGACTGTAAACTTTGACACGCCTACCCCCTTCAAGAGTGTTCTTAACTTGGTCAGATGTTCTTCTTCACCATAGACAGGATTCTGTTATTATCCCTGTAGTTGTCTCCAAGGGCTTTTGCTGTTGCTTTTGCTGTTGTATGGGCCACTCCCAATGTTATTGCTAACTATACAGTATGATGCCATTTCATCTGCTTGATTAATTATGGAGAAATAATGGAACAGGCCACAAATAGCCATGTAACTGCTGTTCCATTATTTATGAGCCCCCCAAATGAGTGTACTGTATGTGTATGAAAATGGCTGTAGCTGCTGAATGGTTAATGCCACACTTTTATTAAACCACTTGAATTAAAGCTGAAAGTCTTAACTTCACTCAAATCTTAGGTGCTTCATTTCAGATTCAGCATGGTGTTGTACAGAAGCCAAATGGCAAAAAAAAAAAAAAAAAAAAAACTCTTTGTTACAAAATGTTTGCACCAGACTATATAGCTATCACACCAGAGTTAAGCACAGATCTGGAGACACAGTGACAACAACCAGTGACCATCCAATGATGGACTTTGCCTCCGTTCTCATATCCCTGTGGGTTCAAACTGAGGCACAGCGTGGATTTAAATCCGATCTTCCTGTAAACATCTGTTTTCCACAAACCAAGCTAATAGAAATAAAAAAGAATCAACAAGACAGCGAGGAGACGAAAAAAATAAAAAGCAAGAAATATTTGGCAAAACTAGTGTTCGGACAATACAATCTGTGCTTGTTTAGTGCAAGTGCAGGACAACTCGGATCTGAAATATCCAAAGACAAACAAACAAACAAACAAACAGCAGATTATCGACTACAAAGTGCCATGTTAAAAGCTTTGGGACGTTCAAATAAACTCGCATTAGCTAAAGTGCGCAGAAAACAAGTGCACAGAAAATGAACCAAGCTTCCATCTGAGCATGTTAAGGGTTAAAGGGTTTCAGCATGGGTCTCTGGCAGTGCTGGGATTTACACTCCGTACATTCTGATCGCTAGCAGTGACTGCCCAAGTTTCAGTTTACTCCACATTCAATACTATACGGCTGACCGTAATGATCAGTAGCAGAGTGTAAAGTGAAAATACGTTAGTCAGGAACATCATCATCAGAGGCAACATTTGCTCAAGCGGAATATTTTGCGTGTCGACACACAGACATACCATCACACTCGCACAACTCTTAGTGACTCATTCAGTCTGGCACTTTGCTGTTAGAAACATATGTGACCTACTCCATCGTCGTGAGTCAGTGTAACCCAGAAGCACATTTTAATACATTTGACATAAAGAAAGTCCTGGCTTTGTGCTAATGGAAATGTAATTGTTATTGCTGTATCATTGTAACACTGGGGGGCAATTTAGACTAGCCAGTCTATCTGGTTGAAGAGAAAACCGGAGAACCTGCAGGAACCCCATGGAGACACTATAGTACAGATAGTACCCCGATTTAGGATTAAACCAGGGACTGCAAGTGTGCCGTCTTACAGGTAGAGACTTAAATCAAGTATAATAAGATATTAGGCTATAAGTTCTGTAGAAAAGAAGATATTAACACATTCTTCATCCTGTGAGTGAAACAATGATATTAATTGTTGACAACGACTGTCACAAACTGTTCAACACCTACAGCTATTCATTCGAGGCGTTCTGTTACGAGGAGGAGGATGAGAAAGAGATTAATACTCGCTAGGATCTGGAGATAAACGAAACACATTCTAAAAAGATCAATCAAAATTTGTTTGAATTACATAACAATATCGATGCACTATGGAAGCCAAGACTTTCTCCGAATGCCCTAGACAGCCTTCAAGCACGCTTTGAACTTAGATTGCAGTCTCTGCTTAAAAAGCCAGTTGTGAATCCAGACTCAGAATGACGGAATGCATTATGTAACACATACCGGTGGTTTACTGAGCTGAGCTGACGTTTCTAGTTCTGCATCTACAAGAAATAAACTGATCTGGAATTCATACTTTATCCCTTTTGTCTATACCGCTTTACCTGTATACAGGGTCGCAGGGGCCTGGAGCCTATCTCAGGAGACTTTGGGAACACGGTGGGGCACACCCTTGCACACACAGACACACACTACAGGCAATTTGGGAATGCCAATTAGCTGAATCGGCATGTCTTTGGACTGTGGGAGGAAATCAGAGAACTCTGAGGAAACCCACCAAGCCCGGGGAGAACATGTAAACTCCATGCACACAGAAGCGGGAATCGAATCCGGTCTGGAATTGAACCCAGACCCTGGAGATGCGAGGTGACAATGTGCTGTGAGGAATTCCTCAGGTGTGGACGGAGTGTGCACTAGTGGAGAAAGAATGATGCAAATTTACTAGCGTTAAGGGATATAGATTTGTGGTCTTTCTCCAGATATTCACTTATTCAGTCCATATCATTCCTAAAGTAGCTTTAATAAGGTCTAGATCCAGATTTTATATCTTTAGTTACAAAACTAGTATTAGATTAAGGACTACTATGGCTACTTTGGATGTGGTGATTATAATACTTCTGTGTCTACACACTGTGGGTTAATCCTTCAATGACATGTGATGCAACACATCCAAAACATCGAAAAATGTTTGCATGTGCTACAATTATAGACAGCTAATGCTAACTGTTTTAAGTGATGTTTTATACTCGTATCCAGGTCGGTAACTCGAATATCTATCACTGTCCTAACTATTATCAAAATTAATTTAAAGGCAGTTAATCACGTTCGAAATGACACCGTAGCCCTATATTAGTAATCATATTTTGATGTAAAATAAATAAAAATACATCTGAAGGACACCGCTAATCAGAGCTGGGCTAAATGTGCTCGTGTGAGTCTATGTGTTGCATGTTTGTCTAATGTAAACGAACACAAACAGGCTTCGTTAGTCTTTTGCAAAGTGTTAGAGACCATCTTGCAAGGCATTACAAAGCAAAGCCTCAACGAATAAACACGTCTAATCAGAAACGCAGCGTAAGAACGTGTCCAGAAACACATGTACCGCATCAGTCGATATGCAGCTGTACACTCTGCTCCTCAGAGAGGGTGTAGTCAGGGCAGGGGAGGAGGTCCAGCCCCTTCCTGCCGTCAGTGTGAGGAGGAAAAAAAAAAAAAAAAAAAAAAACGCTCCACAGGAATGTGTTGCTGTTTGCTCTCAACCGTCACGCGAGATCATCTAGCCATACTGTAACTGACTACTGATCACTGATCAGTCCCAGCCTGCTCATTGAAACAGGAGAGAGAAGAGAAGAGAAGGAGAGAGAAGAGGAGGCTTCTCAGTAGCGTCAGTGATGCACTAGGTCTCGTGGCAGCATGTGGTCACGTTCTTCATGTACTGGGTGAAGATTGCCTCAAACGCCTCGTCTCTGTGAATCATGGCACCGAACACCAAGGGCTGGGAGACACACAGGGTATAAGTGACCAAGATATAATCATTTAAGAGATGTAATAATTTAAAGCATTCAAAGGCACAGTCTCAGGTTGGGGCCAATTTCTCGCCTTAAAAATGTAGAGAGATCTAAAAAAATATATAAAACTTCATATTAAATAATATCCATAGCTTACCTTTTGTGTTGAGGGTGTGGCAATAGAGATCCCCATTCCTGATCCGGGCAAAACGGACAAAACCTTATACTATGCAAAAACAGAAAAGTCGTCAAACTCACATTCACTGCCTCAGCTGAGAGAGCAAATACTGTACACTGCAAATGTACTGAATACAGTAAATGCCCTCAGTTACCTTTTGGATATCTGTGATGTCCACAAGCTTTATGACTTTATTCTTTTTGGAGGAGCCTGATCTGGAACTGGAGCTCTCAAAACACAAGTAGCTGAGAAGGAAATAAAAATATTGCATTAAACATTTGTATAACTATCTCTCATGTTATACCTGACAGCACAGTGAAATGATTTTATTCACTTATCCTAGTTACAAAGCTAGGGCTTTCTCAAGGGTTCGACAGCGGCAACTTGCTGACGCCCTGACCTTCCGATCAGTAACCCACAGCCTTAACCCACTGAGCCACCACTGGCCCGAGAGTCCTATACTGTCCCAAATAAAACCACTTAAAACTAGCAGTTATTGCTGTTATCAACAAGAAGCAGGATTTTTCTTCTTGTAGTTTTCTTTATAAAAGGGATGTTCAAGCCAAACTGAGACTTACAGTATTAAGAAATTTCTCATGAATGAAACCATACAATTTTTTTTTTTTTTTTTTTTTTACAGAAGACTTCAAGCACAGTACGGTGATTAGACTCTTAGCCGCAGGAAAACATGTGAATGGTGCAAAAGTTTTAAAGAATGCCGTATGTCCTTAAATGATGTTCTCAGAGCCTACTACAGTCATTCCCGTGAACATTCAGCAAGTGATACACTCCTAGGAAAAACAGCCTGGTGTGAGACCTAAAGGCATTTGTTTTTTGCAGGACAACCTCATACCGCACCACTTGGACATTACAGGAACTCAGCAGGGAGTTATTACCACATCTCCCGTACAGTCCTGACTTCACTCCAAGCCATTTCCACATGATCGAGGCATTAGAGGAGGCCAGCGTTTCAGACGTGAAGTAGGCTGATCATGGCTCCAGAGTACTGAGAAAACTTTATACCTTGATGGTATTCAAGCGCTAGTGAAACATTGGGATAAGTGCATTAGGGTAGCAGGGGATAATGTAGAGAAATAAAGGTAGTTTCTACACTCAGAACTGTGTTCTGTTTTCCTGCACAATCAAAAGTCCTGGTTTGACTTGAACGCCTTGTATATAGCGACTAGTCTGGAAATTCTACTGAAAGTGAAAACTGAAACTGTACAATACACACTGAACAGACAAAAAGTGCTTGTTGATAAGATCAGAGCTATGTTTTAATATAAATCATTCCAATTTAAATGAGATGAAAGTTAAGACCTAAAAGGAAGAAGAGTATTTACATTTTATCCAATGATAAAATCTTTATACCAGCCCAGTTGTAGGACTGACACAACAAAATAAACAAGGAAACTTTTTAATTTATTTAAATAGTTCCAGTAAGAACTGGCTGTTTGGAAACAGTTCACTGAATGTTCTTTACAGTATATACAGTAAACTGTATGGCCAAATATATGTGGACGCCTGACCATCACACTTACTGGAAATGTGTTTTTTTCCTACAAAGTGTTGCCACAATATTGGAAGCACATGACAGTCTAGGATTTCTTTATATAATGTAGCGTTACAGTTTCCCTTCACTGGAACTAAAAGGGTCGAACCTGTTCCAGCATTACAATGCTCCGTGCACAAAGCAAGCTCTGTGAAGACATGGTTTGCCAAGGGTGGCACAGAAGAGCGAAGATGATTATAATACAGTATCATATTTACACTACATGGTAAATATTTTCTCTGCAAATGTATATTGTGGTTTTCAGTTTCAGAATGACGACCGTAACATTGTTCATTAAACTAACAAGAGAAATGACACAATATACATATATATTCATAAGTCTTCTTACTTTTCAGTAACATAGAGCAGACCATTTCGAATGTAGTCAGTGGGCATTTTTCGGTCCCGGTTGATCAAACAACACCTCCACCCATTCTCGCACACTGTGTAAACACGAAAAGCACTTACAATTATTCAAAATAATAGTCATACAGTGTAAAAACAACTGACAATAATTTTCTTTAGCGCACCAGGGAGAGGCCTTTCCATCTCTGGCAGGTTGAAGATCTCATGGAAGGCTCCTCTCTTGGTGTTATGTGAGCGGCCACTGTCGTCCTCTCTGCTCATTCCTGAGGGAATGGTTGCTAAGCTACTCCGTGACACCACCGGCGGGATCTGTGCACAAAAAAAAAAAAAAACAGAAAGAATTCAACTACAGAAACAGAAATGCCGTTTTCTTTTGTATACATACAGCATCCTCTGCTTTTCAATGGTAACCATGCTGTGCAAACCAAGTCTCTTGAAAAAATAAAGCTACAGGTGCTTAACATCTTTCCCACAGACTCTTTACTAAAATTTATCCAAGAAGACAGATCCAAATGTTAATGTGTTTAGTATTTGGGTGAATTCATGTGGGTGAGATGTATATTTCGGTCAATATAGCAAACTAAATGTTTACCTAGCAGATCAACTCCAGAATTATTGGCACCTTTCAAGAGAATGGTCAAACATGAATGTGGAATATAAATATTACCGAGATTGGTTTCAAATCTTCACTTAAACAAATGAAGAAACCATAAGAAGCAAAATAAAAATAATGCAGTGTTTCCATATGTTTAAGCTAAAATTATACCTCACTGTAAATGTAAATTTTATAGTGTATATACACATATTATTGATGAAGGGTGCCAATAATTATGGACTTGATTCTTATGAGTGTTAGTCGTTACAGTATGCTGATGACTGAACACCAATTATTGAGTTGTAAGTGGTCATGCCTTCCAATTCTACACAGGCCACATTCAAGCTCTATATTCTATTCTATTTCTATTTTCTCTATAAAGTCTAAAGGGAACATTTCCTACAGGAAAAGGGTCTATAATAGGCTTACTCAACTTTATACATGTCTAAAAAGGACAGGAGCATTTCATGAGTTGACTAATTTGAGTACAGTACATTCCCAATATGCAGTATTAAAAAGATATATTTCTGGACAAGAAGTCACACCAAAGTATAGAACAAATGTCTTTAAACTCTGCTTACAGAAAATTCACTTCATTATGACACACGTTTGGGCAATAAAATATTACTCAGAAAAAGAAGTCAGTAAACAGGGGGAACAAAACCCAAAAGAGGTACAACATCAACATCCGGCCAAACAGTAAAACGCAGCTTTCTGTACCAGTCGTCCATGTTTCGAAGTTTAATTCTGATGTCTTGTATTTAACAATTTATCACTTATTAAAGGTGATAAGTAACATGAAAATATGTTCAAAATATAACATTAACATAAAACAAAAAAAAAGTGTAGACCTACTGAGGGAAAAGTGAAGGAAAAATGTTCAAGGGCTCTGTTTAAATCTGTAGGCTTTATATTTTGAATATTAATGTTCAGTCAATTTAAAAACTACCTTCACTCCTGCAATAATAATAATATTTCACTTTAAGAAGCTTTCTGAGACATTTCTTTGTTTAATAAGCTTTCATTTTTTACAACTAGAATTAAATTACCTATTGATAAAAAGATAGCTCTACAAGAAAATACACTGCATGGCCAAAAAAAGTCACTTTAAGATTCATTTTATTGCCACATAATGCTGCTGAGCCTAGACCTGACCAACTGAAGCAACCCCAGATCATAACAGATCATAACATTTGGGAACGCCAATTAGCCTAATCTGCATGTCTTTGGACTGTGGGAGGAAACCCACCAAGCACGGGGACAACATGGGTGCATGACTTTATGTACAGTCCTTCCCTTCTTACTCAGACGCGTCCATCACTCTGAAATAGTGTCAATCGGGACTCATCAGACCACATTACCATTACTATTGCTCCAAAGTCCAATCTTAATACTTCCTAACAAACTGAACCTTTTTTTCTGTCCCAAACCTGTGAGTTCTCATTACATTGTGTGCGTATGGAAATGGTTTTTTTTTTCAGAAAACATTTCTTCCACAACGTTGACAGTTCAGCACTATCTCTGAAGGGTTCTTAACCCAATTCCAGTCACTTTAAATTTCCTTAGTTGTTTTCTTAGCTTGATACAGTTTTGAAAACAAGTGATTTGTGTTTAATTGTTTTGAAATTCATGGACTTCTCTCATCGATCTGTATACAGATGAGAAATAGCAGTTTAATAATAATACGTGCTATATTATAAGTCATACCAAGATTCAGCTACTTTAAAAATTTGCTTAAAGCCATTAGTTTTGATGACTGTTATATGATTTGCCAGGCAAAACTCACAGCATCTGTGTCGTTCCGGCTCCCACTTGATTTCCCATAAGAAATGTCAGATTCATATTTGAAATTACTGCGTTTGCTTCAGGAATTTTGCTGACTCTTCAGGGTGCTTTCTAGGTTAAACACATTCATTGTAGTTCCTTGACACGCCAACAGCTCTTGTTTCTGCTTTGTCAATTGTATAAAACCCAGGGGTTCAATATAACATAAGTCATTATTTCCTCCATGTTGTCAGTCATACTGCTACATTCAGTAAATTAAGAGACTAAAGCTAATGAACTGCCTAATATTGGCTGTTAGTGGATTGTTCATGTGTCCATTAGCTGCAATAGTGAATAGACTATTGTCTGATTCATAGAAACACATCAGCTCCATCATGTTCTAAAAATAGTTATACGTCCACCTTTAAATAAAACCTAGAATGGTTTCAGGTCTTCAGCTGGTATAAACAGGATTCGGCAAATGTGATACTTGCCTTTCTGTCCTATTCATTTTTACGTACAGTACGTTCACTGTTGACTTTCTATTTGCATTGCCTTTGCTATATACTGTACGGTAAGCTGGATATGCAAATAGATTAGGGCAAACATGCAAAACAGATATTCTGCCCATGTTAAATCCATAATTTTCTGTTAACATTTAGATTTTTAATATTAAAAAATAAACTGTTATCAGGTTTACATGTGGCCCTAAATTAATAATAATAAAAACACTGAGAAACTTTACGATGAGGTTAATGAAAACTTATGTACATCACCTTGTTCCACTTAAAAGTGTCTTATAGTCTAAAATGATTTCCACTACATTAATGTACATGTGTCTACATACTGTATGAGAATCGTATACAGGAGGCTGTCTGTGAACATGGACCCAAAATGCCTTAGAAATCAAATAATCACCAAATACTGCATGTGCAAAACTTCGAATGGGGAAATAGAACAAAACTGCAATAATATAAGCTTTTTTAAAGAGCAAAGATTAATAGGTGCTAATAAACAGGAAGCATTGTAGTCCATCTGTGCACAGACAGCAGTCATGGCACAAGGCAGGTGTCCATTTAAAACACATTCACTCGCACAGACAGGTAAAAAGGAAGGCGATCTGGTGGTATCGCACACACACACACTAGCAAGGTCACACCAGCATCCCTACCTTCTCACACCCAGACAGCTGAAAGTGTTAAAGAAAGAAAAAGAGAGAGAGAGAGAGAGAGAAAGAGAGAGAGAGAGAGAGCACAGAAGAGTAGTGTGACACACAAACTCAGAGTCAGAGCTGCATTGCAGGATGGAAGATACAGTCAGTATCTCCTCATGATGATGTCACACACACAGGCATGCATGCACATGCGCGCACACACACACACACACACACACACACACACACACGCATGCACACATTCATTCACTCATTACTGTAGCACTGAAGTCACCCAGACATACAGTATTTAAGATATTTTACCTGCATCATAAATTGCAAAAATGTGTGTTGTGAGGTGATTTTTTAAAATAATATCAGAATAGTTTTCTTTAATGGTAATTGTGCCTTTAACGAGATATTTGCTATCTTAAAATATTTCCCAGTCTCCAACACTTTTTTTAATGATTTCTCTTCATCTGCAAACCAGAGTATTTTTCTGATCATAGCAGAGTGTGGGATTGTGGGTCTCATACCCGTCTGGACAAGGTGGCGTTGCTGCGCTCCTTAAGCTGCGGGTCTGTGGGCAGGTTGTTCCACACGATGTACGGCGTGTCGTACTTGTCCCTGAGCTTGGGACAGCTTTTAAACAGGAAGTCGATGATGAAGAATTTGATGCCTGCATACAGCCCTGTCAGAAGAAAAAACATGCACGTGCAAAGAGATACATGAAGCATGCTCTGGGACTTACAGAGTAAAGAGAGAGCACATAAATAGAGGTGTTCGGTGTAGGACATGCATCCGTACTGACACAATCATGCTTCAGGGATTTGTAAGATGGCCAAGAAGTGCAAAACAACATTTAAAATAAAAAAATATATATAATTCAAAAACAAAATTTTAAATTCAAAAACAAACTAACAAAACCTAAAAACAAAATAACAAATTCAAAAACAAACTAACAAAACCGAAAACAAAATAAGTTCAAAAACAAAACCAAAAACAAAATAACAAATTTAAAAAACCTAAAAAACAAAATAAAACCGAAAACAAAATAACAAATTCAAAAACAAAACCGAAAACAAAATAACAAAAAAACGAAAACAAAATAACAAATTTAAAAACAAACTAACAAAACCTGAAAACAAAATAACAAATTCAAAAACAAAATAACAAACCCGAAAACAAAATAACAAATTCAAAAACAAAACCGAAAACAAAATAACAAAAAAACTAAAACAAAATAAATTTAAAAACAAACTAACAAAACCTGAAAACAAAATAAAAAACGAAGTAAAATAACAAAACTAAACAAAATAAATTAAAAAACAAAATAAATTAAAAAACAAAATAACAATCAAAAATAAAATAACAAAACAGAAAACAAAATAAATTCTAAAACAAAATAAAACCAAAACCAAAATAAATAAAAAAAACACCACAATTCGGTCAAACCGGAAAAGGTAGGTACAGTATAGTTTGCGAATGAAAGTCTAATTGCTGATTGGAAGCATTTAAACGTCCGTGAGGCTGCAGTACTTCCTGTATATTTTGAGTGACAGATGTCTCATTCAATCAGTGGTAAGAATCAACGAACCCATAAAGGTAGGTGTGGTTTGTGAATGAAATTCTTATTTTTCATAATTTCATACCGCTGACTGGACGAGACATGTGCCACTCAAGATTAGCGGTGAGAATTTAATTTGCACATTTAGTTTTCGGTTTTGTTATTTATTTTTTTCAGATTTTTTATTTTCTTTTTGATTTTGTTATCTTGTTTTGCCCTTCTCGGCCACCGTAGATTTGGATTATTCCCTACCACGTAACAGTCTAAGCGATGAGGTTACTACACACTAAGGCAAGAGTGTATGGATGTGGATAAAACAGGTGTTCATACTGACTGAGAACATAGTGTATATCTCAACTGATTGTGTGTGTGAGAGACGGGGAGAGAACGCTAGAGAGAGAATGTGCATGAACTTACCTATAATAAAGCCCACGAGTTTGTAGGGCAGGATGCAGGAGGAGATAAAGGCCACCCACAGACCAATGTACAGCTTCTGAGTGATCTCAGGCTGCACCCACATGAACAGACTGCAAGATGTTGTAGGTAGACACACACACACACACACACACACACACACACACACACACCACCCAAAGAAAATACACTCAGCAACCTTTCTATTTTCATAAAGAGGCAAAGGCTGAAAATATTGCAGATATTAATATATGATTCTTTGTAACATTACAATCGCTGTAACTGCCACAGAGATTAATTAACATGACAAGTTGTGAGATAATGTTGGTTCCCTCTTACCATGCATGTTCTTCTTGTTAACATGTTTACAACAGATACAGTACCGTGCAAAAGTCTTAAGCCACCCTTAATTCCTTCACATTTAATTAAAATGAAATTAAATAATGTAGATAAAGTAAAGAAATGGGAACAAATGTTTGACTGTGACAGGCTGCAAAGTGGCCAAAGATACAATTTAAAAATTGTTTGTTTACATAACAACCTCAGCAGCAACCTCATTTCCCCTCTCTTCTGTTCCAACCACTCAGCATTCTGCATCAACAGTATCTGTCATCTGTCATTATCTGCACCTGGTTTATGTCTTAAGTTAGTTTTTTAAGGATTAAATTATTCCTAGGTCACTGTGTGGCTTATCACACAAAAAAATGCTTTGGTGGTCAAACAAACTGGCCATGATAGATGAAATATATGAAAGTCTGGCTCTTGAAACTAAAAAACTGCACCTGTTACTTACTTTTTTATTTTCTCCAAAACGTCTGCCATCTTTCCAAAAAGATTCTGTAGAAAAACAAACCATGTAAGAGAAAAACATATTGTAATTTTGAAAAAAATGTACAGTAGCTTCAAGTGCACACAAAAAGGTCTATTAAAATATTAATAATAATAATAATAATAATAATAACAATAAAGATACCTGTGCTTTTTGTGCAACATCAAGGACTAACTGAAACTTTTCAGACACAGTCAAGTCCTCTTTTGGAGGTTCCTAAACACAAGTGACAATGATGAAAAAAAGGTAGAATACATATACACACACACACACACACACACACACACACACACACACTACAGTAGACTACAAAAGCAGGCCAGAAAACCAATAAGGGATGGAAGCGAAACCTACCACAGGTTCAGAAACTTCAGGCACAATACTCCACTGAATCCTCCATCCTCTGGAAAAATGACAACAACACACTTTAACACACACTCCTGCTGGACATCAGACATACTATAGTTAAAGACATCTGTCCTCGAACATGCAGCAATCATAAATGCCATTCCTTTTTTTTCCCACACATTCAACTACACACACACACACACACACACACACACATATGTATATATATATATATATATATATATATATATAAATATAAAAGACTCCATATACTGACAGACAACATGAGATACGGTATGACGGGTACAGGATAAGGAGAAGTGAAAGAGTTTGGTGCAGTAAGAGCGAGACAGCGTTTACTGCTTTACCTTGCGATGAGGTAATTCAAGGATAACCTCAGAATGGCTAAAAACAGGAACATAGGAATGGCCCAGCCATACCATGCAGCATTCATATAGACCTATAAAAAAACAACACACGCACAGTAACAAATATAAAACATATATACTGTAAAATACTCAAAGTACTGTGCAGTTTGTTCAACATACTGTATCACCCTGTATCCATGTAAGTCACTGCAGAGAAAAATCTGTAAAGTCTACAACTGCCAAGGTCTTTCTATTACACAGTATTATATACTAGAGAATAAATAGTCTGAACCGTTCACTTCTAGCTGAAATTATACTTTATCTGCGGGTTTACACTCAAAGATCATTAGCACTAATTTACTGCTTTTTAAAATAATATGTTTAGGACTGCAAAATGATAAAAATAATAGAGTGACATCAAGCGCAAACCAGACTGAAAGACAAAAAGACAAAAAGGACAGGCAGAATCTTTATTGTGTCCATATCTGACCCACATTGAGCTGATGTGATGATAAGGCTTTCTTTTTTTTATTAAGAATTATTTAATTTCTAATATTAAAATGGAAACAATATATAGATAGAATGATGGTCGGATGAATGGACGGATGGATGGATGGATGGATGGAAAGAAAGGTAGGTACACAGATAGATATTCATATATCTATCTAGATATACAGTATATATAGACCAACATGGAAGAAAAGACTGACACCTAGACAGAAAGACAGACAGACAATCCGAATGCAAAAATAGATAGAAACAGACAGACTTATACAGTAGAATATGTGGAAAGATATACAAAAAACGATGGATAACACTGACACCAAGACAGACAGACAGACAGACAGACAGACAGATAGAGGAAAGTTCAGCACTCACAATAAAGGCAATGGCTGACGTGTACACTGAGTGCCAGTTGGATAAGGCTGACAGGTTCCTCAAGAAGTTAGTTACAGGTCTGGCACCCCGCTCTGCATATGTCACACACACATTATTAATGATTATAATGCATTACATACATTCACGAATTGTTTAAAAAAAGCATTATGGAATAAGGCATAAAAATGACTCACTAAGTCGCCTCATATTTTCTGTTAACCTGAAAGAGAGAAGGACATTCGTCACATTGGTTTTGTCAATTTCCATTCATAAACACAGATGGACAAAGTTCATTATTGAACATATGATGAGGTAATGCACTCTAACAAATTATTAAATGAAATATTAGCATATTAAATTCATGACATTTTGATCGTCTTTTTGCTTTACCTCTTAGCACTGAGCGGCTCCTCTGGCTCCACAGTGTTCTCCTCCGGCTGGAAACGGAAGTCCTCGATGTAACCTCCGAACCGCTCGTACAGCCACTTCTGCACCCGAGACCACAATGTCTCTTTTTGTTGCTTTTCTAAGAGAGAGAGAGAGAGAGAGAGAAGGACAAAGAGTCAATAACTGACCTGTCAAGCTTTATTAACCTAATTTACTCAGTGTGTGTGTGTGTGTGTGTGTGTGTGTGTGTGTGTGTAAGACTAGCTTTTCTGCCCCACATTCTACTCCCCGAATACAAATGGCCTCCTCTGGCCTAGATAAGACTCTGCTGTAAATTTAGATCACAGCCTGAAGGCGCTTGTGCTCCCCGAGGTGATGCCTTTTACATGCAGAAGAACGCTTTTACACACAGACACCACATCAGAGAGATGATAAACTTTATCCCAGCGGTAATGTGGAAGTTCTGGAGCTACCATACACACACACAATGTATGCACACTAGACCTATCAGACCAAATCTCACTGTTAACTAGCTTACTATTCCAAACTTTATTGTACATGAATCTTTTTATTTCTAAGGATATATTTCTAGTTTTTAATTGTTGCCATTTCTGATTAAAAGAAATTGTGTGCCGTAAATGTTTTCCACATTTCATGTTTCACACACATTTTTAAATGGAGTCTAATCCTATTTTCTCATCATTCTACACACACTGTTCCACAATAATAAAGTAAAAACAGGTGTTTGGAAAAAAAAAAGGCTAAAATATCCCGTTTACAGTAGTAATCAGACATATTACTTAGTACTTGGTTAAAACACCTTTGGCAGCAATGAGAGACTCAAGTCTGCTTATAAATGATGTCATAGACTTGGTACAACTTTCTTTTGAAAGTTTTTTTTTTTTGGCAGAATTGTTTAACCTCAACCAGGTTAGAAGAACACAGCTATTTTCAGGTCTCTGCATACATGCACTATTAGGTTCAGGTCCAGACTCCAGGGCCCGTATTCACAAAGCTTCTTAGAATTCTCTCAGAATTCGCTATCTTAGCGTAAAAAGTCCTAGCTGGGAGTCCTAGATTAAAAGTTGTTTAGGAAAGTACAAAAACCTTTATATTAGTGAGGAGGTGTGGTTGATCCCATTGCTAGGGATGATGCAGTAATTCAAGGACTTTGATTGGTTGGGAACAATCCAAGAGAGATGAAAGGAAGTACAAGAAAAAGAAAATAAAATTGGACAGAAGAGCAGCGTTTACGTTTAGTGTTTGAAGAATATTTCTTCTTTTCGTCATTTTGTCTTCTGCTATAGAAACTCTTAAGCATATAAAAGGCCTCCTCTCTACACCTAACAGTTTTTACCTTAGGAGCTGTTTTTAAGTCTAAGATGTTTTGTGAATAATTTTTATCTTTACTAAGATTTAGTCCTAAATTTTAGGGGAAATTCTATGAAAATGTCATAATTCTAAGAATTTTCTAGAACTTTTAGGCTTGAGAAGCTCAGAAAAAAATCCCCACAGCATGATGCTGCCACCACCATGTTTAACTGTAGGGATGGTTTTAATATGGTGGTTCCTGATTCCACATAGTTTACTTTTTGTGTCAGTAGATCGGAGGATTTTGTTTCTTATGGTCTTCAGGTGCTTTTTGGCAAACTCCTAGCAGGCTGTCATGTGCCTTTAAGCAAGGAATGGCTTTTTGTCAGGCCATTGTACCAAAGCCATTCCTGTTCTGATTGGTGAAGTACAGCAATGATGGTTGTCCTTCTGTAAGACTATCCCAGCCACACAAAGGAACTCAGGATCTCATTTATAGTAACCCTTGGGCTCCTGGTTACCTGTCTGACCAATGTGCTTCGTCCCAGATTAAGCGGTTTTGCCAAGAACCTGGGCCGACAGATCTGGGAACCTCTTTTTTCTTTTAGAATGATGGAGGCTACTGTACGCTTGGGTGCTTTCAATGCTGCAGAAATTTTCTTCTATCCTTCCATAAATCTGTGTCTTGACACAATCCTGACCTGCAGATCTACAAATAATTCTCAACCTCATGGCTTTGTTTTCATTAGGACATACAACATTTACGGTGATACCTTATGTGTGCCTTTTGTAAGAGTCTGAAAATGTTACATCCGCACTGTAAGTAGTTTAATAAGTAAACAATTAAGCAACCAAAAGGCACTTATGTAAAGAATCAGTCAAACGTTTGGAACCAGTTTGGATTTATTTTCTACAATCTATAACAATACTAATTTTTCTTTGTTTTTTACTGTTTCATGTCTGGTTACCTGTGCTGTTCGTGGAGGGTGACTGCTGTTTACGGGAGTTCTGGGGAGGAGAGTCTTCTAACCTGATACATGAAAAAAATAACAAGAGAAAATCTCAGCCAATCACTCACACTTTCCTCATTACAAACCACCAGGTAAATTGTCTCCCTGTCTTAGGTACTGGACATGATGCTTGTCGCTGATATTTAACTCCGTTATGGAATAACAATGGAAACAAATTGATGTGTTGTCAGCAGTGAGTTTGTGAGTGAGCATTAAGTACAGTAAGTAAAACTGCATTTATTTTGTTAACTAGTGAAAGGACAGCAGTTGGTAATGAACTCAGTTTATACAACAGGCTCACAGATACTTCAGCATTTGACTGTTGGAGAATGTTATGTCTTTAAGGAATCCAGGGTCAACAGGAGGGAGGCAGTAACAGCTATTTTTAAATCCTGGTAAGTGGAGGCAAGGCTGGTTGGCGAGCCATACCCTGGTCACAACAGGAGAATAACTCTAACCATCACAGTGAAGATCCGGTCTGAGTGAACCTGGACTGAAACCGAAATCTGACCTAAGGACCAATATTTTAGTCTCTGTAAAAAACTTTGAATAAGTGGACCTGGTAGCTGAGTGAGAAGGAATGATTTCTTAAAATATTGAGAAACATTGTTGGTGATAAAACTTTTAAAAAGGTTACATACTGAACATTTCCTGTTTTTTATTTGTGCTTACATGTCAAAGGTTTAGCAAAATAATGTTAAATAATGTCTAATAATGTCTAACTGATAATTACATTTTATTTTATTATTTTTACATTTTACTAATTTATTTCCACATTTTTTCAATTCTGTAAAGCTGCTTTGTGACAATGGCCACTGAGAAGTGAAAAAAATTTATATAATTATTTATATAAATTTATTTAATTTAATAATTCATCTCACCAAAGTTAAAGTCAATAGCATTCAGCCCTTTCGTTTATATATTGTACATTATTACACAACTTTAAGTTTTGGATCGGTTATAATTCCATGCATCAGGTATAATTTTGTGAGCCAATGTTTAGAAGCAATCACAGATTTTACAAAACCCTTTCTAATGCACTTTATTTTTGCAAATTGTAACCTATTTCTAAGTGAAACATGCTTGACTTTTTGTTTGACATTAGATGAAGGTGAAAAAGTATTATGTGAACAATGTTTCTTTTTCCTGAAGGGAATATAACCAAAATCACATTACAATGAAAAGTCACTGCATTTTGATTAATAATGATCATCATGAAGGCTGATAAAAATACAATATATTGTGCACCACCTGAACTGCAATTGCACACCTTTATGGTTAACAGATATGTGAGCTATGAAGAAATATTATGGAAAACAAGCATTACTCGCTATAACAATTTTAATCAGTTAAATAAATTACTAATAAGAGCAATTAATCTATTAATGATTCATCATTAACATCACTATTAATCATGCATTTTTTGGACATACCGTGCATATACTTTTGCACATCAGAGCTCTGTGCTCACCTGGCTTTTAGTACGTCGTTCATCTTTTGCTCCAAGTCCAGCCTCCTGCAGCGCTCCTTCTCCAGCTCCTGCTTCAGCGTCTCCACATTGGTCTCCTCTCGCAGCTTCCTCAGCTCCTCCTCTGTACACACAACACAGTCACCTCACACTCAGCACTGCATGCAAGAGTATGCTAGTTAAGAAACATACACAGATGTTAACTGTGTGTCTGTTTTATAGGAATGATGGTGATGGTGGGAAGGTATTTCTCATTTAAATTGTCTGTATGGTAATTGGTCTTGCTTTTCCCCACTGAGAGGTGAACATGTCCACATGACATGCTCTGTACACTGCCTCAACTTTCTTTCTCTATTCAGCCATCAATCTATTCAGTATAAATATCAGTCGATTCACTGCATGCCTCCAGCTGTACTAAAGGTCATAAATATTTTAGTTCAAAAACTCGTGCCTTTCAGCCAGCGGAACGTATACCAGGACAAAAGCCTGCTATGTGTAGACTGTACACCCCATGGAGAGAGTCATTAGCTGAAGTGTTTGAGGAGAATTGTGGACCATAGGGGGTTTGCGATTGTAAGCACAAATGAGATGAGTTCATGCAGCTTCTCAAAACCTCACACTCCGCACTCAGGCTCAGCGCTGATAACATATGGCGAGTGAAATTTCTTGATTTAGGAAAATTATTTAACTGAGAGCTCTTCAGATATTTAAAGAAGTTTGCATTATGGACTGGGGAAAATCATGCACTGATGTAAGTCTCACTGTGAACTAAAGAGGAGAATTTGGAACCTCGAAGACTGTTGATAAATATAGGTGCAAAATGACTCAGAATAATGACCTGGTTTTCAGTCAGAATAACTCCAACAGATGAAGGCGGCCTAACTAGGCACAATCAACATACTGTATATAGATTTAAAAATTCAGCGTAGAGTATCAGTGTGTCAAAAACACATTACTGTGTTTTTGACACAGCATCCAGCTCTCTACCACTAATATAGTTCTAGTTAATTTCCTGGACCTCCAGTATGGCACCACAAAACTGCAACTAGCAGTCCTAGCAGCACCATTAATTCATTCAATCAACCAATCAATCAAATCAAACACATTTAAAATGCTGTACCACCACATGGTATTTGTTTGGCACAAACTCAGCATGGAATAACAGAAATATACGAGAAATATAATGCACAAAGTATGGATCGTGTAATAATTTCAGTACTAATAAGTAGCAAACAACTCAAATTTATAGGTCTATAAATAAACTGGTTAACCAAACACCTAAACCAGACAATAAGCTGGTTAACCAAACATTAAATAAGATAATGATTAACCACACAGGCAATCAGATAATATACTGGTTACCCAAACAACCAATCAGATAATATACTGGTTAACCAAACAACCAATCAGATAATATACTGGTTAATCAAACAACCAATCAGATAATAAACTAGTTAACCAAACAACCAATCAGATAATAAACTAGTTAACCAAACATCAAATCAGATAATAAACTGGTTAACCAAACATTAAATAAGATAATGGTTAACCACACAGATAATCAGATAATATACTGGTTACCCAAACAACCAATCAGATAATATACTAGTTAACCAAACAACCAATCAGATAATATACTGGGTAACCAAACAACCAATCAGATAATAAACTAGTTAACCAAATCAGATAATAAACTGGTTGATCAAATCAGATAATAAACTGGTTAACCAAACATTAAATAAGATAATGTTTAACCACACAGACAATCAGATAATA
>JAQMYJ010000004.1:14295526-14310577 GCA_030014305.1 Clarias laeviceps
CATTTGCAATACTGTAGTATAGAAGGTTGTGTGTACTGTATGATACAATAAAGTATATTTGTATTAACCACAAAGTGCACTTTTTTTTAGTATTTGTAATTGACCAGAAGTATAACAGCATGCTACTGCAGCAATAACTCATAGTATATTAATCATGTATTTGTAACACAGTAAAAATAGCTGTAATGTACTTAAAATACAGTAACTACTGTATATACTTAAATTTCATTAATTACTGTCAAGTATGTACGTTAGTACACACACAGCCATATACTTTAAATGTACTAAGTATACTAAATATATAAAGTTGTTCCACTTTAGCACACAAAAATATACTTAATACACTTAAAATTGTGCTTTTGTACAATTTAATTACAACTTAAATACACTTAGTACAAAATAAGTTGTTCCAAAATAGCAAACTTCAAGTATACTAGTCATTAGTCTTGCTGCAAGTACATTTAAGTATGCTTTGGCATGCTAGGATTTAATATTTAATTTAATACTAGGGGGGAGCAGTTTATTCCCATAGAAATATCAGCTCTTAAATAATCTCTCTCAATAACATCCTTAATGTACAGTACATAAATAGTGGGACTCTCTCTCTCTGTCTGTCTCTGTCTCTCTCTCTTTTCTCATCTTTGACGTTTACAGATAACAAACTGCTTTGCAGTATGTTTCATGATGAGGATTTATGCCGATTTATACATGATTACTATTCTTTACTAACTGTTGTATAAAACATTATACTGTAATTATCATACATCATAATGCTTCTAAGCAGCACAATATGCAGAATGCTCCAGGGTTTCCTTCAAAGTTTAGTTACTAAATTGTTCTTAATTCTTAGATTGCTAGAAATTCAGGAGCATAACTGAGCAGTGTGTCAGTGTGTTAAGGCTCTGAGTTATTGCTCGGAAGGTCGATGGTTAGATCCCCAGCTCCGCCGGGTTGCCGCTGTCGGACCCATGAGCAAGGGCCTTAACACGTATGAAATTTGTCTAGACACTATCACAATCATTACGTGACAGACTTGTTCCTAGGAGACATAACCAGGTAGTAAGAAATGACATTTTGTCCAAGGAGCTTTGCAGTATTATTAGTAGTACTATTATGACAAGACTTATTATTATTATTATTATTATTATTATCATTATCATTATATAATCATGATTTCTGCGCCACTAGCATGGTTAAAGTTTATAAGGATATCCCTGGCGCTCCAATCCAGATCATAAATATCCCAGCTGCAGGTGTTCTCTTGCTATGTGTGTGGGCGTGTGTGTGGGTGGGTGTGTATGTGTAAGAAGAGGAGGCTCTGGCCTCGGGTAGACTAATCACATTACTAACTTCTTACTGACATAGCATGATGACACAGCAATGCACACCACACACACACACTCACACACTCACACACTCACACACTCACACACTCACACACACACTAAGTCTAAACGATGTCACATTCCTGGTTAAGTGCCCACGGGGCATCCTGGCACGCAAGCTGCACTTTGCCGAGCATCACTAAATGTCCAGGGTCGCCAATTAACCCAGCTCAGATAGCATGAAGGTACCACATGGGTGACTTTTGACTTTTATTTGCCTTTGTTTTGACAGTGTTTACACCGACAGCCACAGACATGTATCGAACATACAACATGCCTCTTACCGATCTGAGACAGGGGTGTCCGAAAGCTGTGGAGTGTGTGAGCCAGATAGATCCTGCAAAGTGAACTCTGAAGATGGGCTGCTCGTCAAGCATGTAAAAGCAATGCGTTCAAAGAGATGAGATTAAAATAGATTTGTTTCGTAAGTTTATAAGATCTGTATACAGTCTCTCGCTACGGTAATGGAGATGCATCGTATTTTATTCGACTTTTCATGAGTCACACTCAGGCGGTTCTTAAGTGGCAGCTGGAGCTGATGTTACTGATACAGTAACTGATACAGAAGTATGTCAGGTTGCAGGTCATTGATCCAAATTTTACATTACAACCCATCAATAGTGACAGAAGCTAGATACCCTGGCAATTTGTGACATATTTATTGACATGTAGTGGGGCAGTGGCAATGCTGGACTGGCACTGACTAAATGGGAACTGTTAGAGTTTATTCCCAGTGCTACCTTTTAAACACAAAAAATCGAAACACTGATGATAGAAAAGCTTTTTGACCGCTGAGCTGTGAAGAGTTAGTGTAGAACTAAGACTACTTTAGGACATACATTCAGTAGGTCTGAGGGAGCATGTCGTGCACTTCTAAAAACAGATAAGGTCTTATAATAGAACTCAGTATTGGTGTTGAGCCGATACCAGCTAAAAATAGTGGATCTTCTATACCACTTACCCTGTACTGGATCACAAGGGCCTGGAGCCTATCCTATCCCAGGAGACTCAGGACACAAGGTGGGACAGGGGGCCAATCCATCGCAAGGCACATCAAGCACGGGGAGAACATGCAAACTCCACACACACACACACACACAGACCAGAGGGGAGAAAACCCCAACCCTAGAGGTGCAAGAAGACTATGCTAAACTAACCCACCATGCTGCTGATCTGTCAATTATTTCCAAAAGTTTAGAAGTTTTGAAAAAAAAAGAGCTGGAGGCAGTAACACCTGCTCCATCGTGCTGTCCTGTTAAATAAACTAAGATACAAATATCCCACATTTGACAGAGTGCACACTGTAGATCTACACACTGTTTTAGGAGTAACTGAATCTACACACGGAATCCCGTCAGTCATATTTTCTGATGTTCCCATCTCTCCCTCTCTCTCTCTCTCTCTCTCTCTCTCAAAAAACAAACAAACAAAAAAAGCAGAATCATCATAACTGTACGCTGGAAGTGGAGAAAGCAGGTGTCAGCATGTGTCTGATGTAATGGGGAATCCCAAGATAAACACGTACACAACTCCTGAACCAAAGTAACCTCTTGTCAGCTGGATG
Organism: Clarias laeviceps; assembly: GCA_030014305.1. Taxonomy (NCBI): domain Eukaryota; kingdom Metazoa; phylum Chordata; class Actinopteri; order Siluriformes; family Clariidae; genus Clarias; species Clarias laeviceps. Next base: position 14,298,476 of record JAQMYJ010000004.1, read on the forward strand.
GCAGTGTTAAATGGGTCAGAGCTATTATTGTGTCGGTAATACCAGGCTGAGATGGGTCAAAGGAGACTTTAAAGTAAACACACACAAACACACAACATATACACAAATTCAACATACTGTAACTTTTAAAAGTCACTAAGACTTTTAGGAGTGAATCTACCTCTTTATTTCTTTGAATTTTAGAGAGAGAGAGATCCTGTGGGTCAATGAAAATACAGCTGTCTTACTTTACTATATCTAATGACATCATGGAATGGGACGATCATCACTCGTTCAGATTCATACACAATGTGACAAGACAAATCCAAACACAGTTACAGTTGCCTTAGTGGCATAAAGGTTACAGTGGCACAAGGTTACAGTGGCTATAAAATCATAAACAGCGATACAATCAAACATAGCTGTGTAACGTTGATGCATTTCCTATACAGATAGTAGCTCAGGTTACGAGATTATATTAATTCACTAGCACTAGTATGTTACCGTTTCTATAGTAACCACTTATACATGGATTTACAAAAAAAATGGTGGTACCAGTGGTACCAGTATTACACTGGACCCCATCACCTCATTATTGATGATCTTTTCATAACATCACATTCTGCTGGGCTTTTAATCCTTACGAATGGTAAAAGTCTAGTTCTACTGAAGAATCAAAGAATCACTCCATATATCACTCCATTAAACTCGTCATATCAAGTCAGCTATTAAGTCACACTGGTTAGTTTTATGCCTTGGCTAATAGAGTGCACTAATTGAAATGTATAGAATTTTCAATTTGTGCAATAATCGATAGATAAATCACTTATCTTCTGATCCTTTAACAAAACTGAGATAGTTTTAATTCTAAACATTGTCTTAAAGCACTTAAATGAGCTTTAACGTGCATTTTTTTCACTATAAAATCAAGTATCTGGTGAAGTTATTTTTAGGCCCAGCAGGGGAAACCCTGGTGCCAAAATGATGCTGAGGGCTCCCTCTTTCTTATTAGATCACAGAATCCTTAATTAAATATTCTATAAATATTAAGAGACGCTCCTCGTAACCAAACTCGCACTGGCCTTATCTCAGGAATCGGACACGATGCAGTAATAAACTTGGTATTATAAAAATGGAGCTTGTTGAACCAGGAATATTAAAAAAAGGAAAAAAAATGCTATCAGCTATGCACATAATACCTGATTTGATGTGACTGATCACATTTCTCTTTATTAGCATTTGATAACTCTGACTAATCAATTACTTACATTTACATTACTTACATTTACATCGGCAGATGCCCTTATCCATTTATCTCTTTATCATTTTTTTTTTTTTTTTTTTTACATCTGAGCAGTTGAGGGTTAAGGGCCTTGCTCATGGGCCCAACAGTGGCAACTTGGTGGTGCTGGGATTTGAACCTGGGACCTTCCGAATTGTTACACCCCCCCGCCGCCAGATTCCCTCAAACTGGAAGAAGTTTCACGAAACAGTTATATTGTACCGAACGGTCCTCCTATGAGGATAGTGCAGGACAGTGTATGAAAATTTTATGTTATCAAGGACATCCATGTCTCTAGAGGCTTAATCAACGACGAGTGAATTACAGAGACTTGTGGAGGAGGGCATCCAAGTGGCGCAGTGGTGCTCGTCCTATCATGTGGAGATTGCGAGTTCGATTCCTGGGTGATGCTGTAACCTCTCCCAGCCGGAGGTCTAGAGAGAGCTGATTGGCCGAGCTCTCTCAGAGGGGAGGGATGAGACGTACTTAGTGCTCCCACATTAATCATGGCTCTACAGCCAATCAGGGGCGTCTGTGAGCTCATACAAGCGGAAGGAAGAGATAGTGCTGTCCACCGAGTGTGTAGTAGCTTTAGTGTGGAGCCCCCTAGTGACTGGGAGGAATTGGATACGACTAAATTAGGGAGAAAATCGGGGGGGGTGGCCTGGTGGCCTGGTGTTTACAATAAGAAACAGAAGTTAAACCAGCACTGCGAACACACATTGTGCTGAAGTGCTGAAGCTACGAGTCTAAAGTAGATAATACGTAATGTAAGCTCAAAGTTGATGCTCATCTCACAGGCAGATGTTTCTGATGCTCTATGACACGATGTTATCTAAAGTATGAGCAAATGTTTCCTGCACAGATAAAAACAGTAACTTGATCAAAATACTGTACGGTTTGGTTTCACTCCACGCAAAGCTCGAGACGCTTCAGATTCAAGTGTGAACGCTAAAACCTAGAGCGGGAATCATCTGAATGGTGATAGTCTTCCGATTTAAGATTGTGTGTGTAATGTCATGAAGCAATTTGACAAAAAAAAAACAAAAAAAAAACAACAAGCTAAACACTCTTTGAGGTGTGCTGTGATTACACATACAGTTTGCTAGATGCTGAACTGCCGACTTTAAGTGTTTCACATCTCAAAACACACACACACGCAAACACAGAAAGCCACATCTCATGATCAGTACTTACGCAGGAAGTGCTTCTCCAGTAAGGCAATCTCTAGATGACCTTTAACCTCATTGAGACGCTCCGAGTCGCTCCTCAGGTCTTGCACGGCAGCCATGTTGAGAGCCCCTGATCCAGCCTGTCCAACACACACACACACACACACACACACACACACACACACACGCACGTGGTTATAGTCTAATCATTCCTTCCACATTCCCACACAGATTGAGGATGGATGCAAAGTGGCAAAAAGGTGTGTAATAAAGACAGAGCACATGCAGCGGGTGAACCTTACTGGAATCCACGCCTTTACGCTTCCTGCTCTGGCCTGAAAATGCAAAGCGCCGTGTCAGTCAGAGGGTGGGATCTCCCGGTGACCGGCAGCGTGCGATGCAGAGAGCTGACTATACAGTACACTCGCTCAGACTTCATGCGCACGGAGGCGGCAGGAGGGGGCGAGAACGTCGGCGAGGGAGAGAGTGAAGGCGTGAGAGAGAGGCAGGGTGTCTCTTTAAGAGGCCACTGCGACTGACGGTGTGGGTTTGCTCTTCTCTCAGCCTCCCTCACACACACACACACACACACACACACACACACACACAATGCAGCTCCCTGTCCTTAAAAATAGGCTGCTTTACGCATACAATGCGGCAGGGTTTGGTCCAAACAGAAACACACACACGCACACACACACAGAATACAAAGCAGGGGAAATCCGTAGTAGACTAAGGTGTAAACAAATGAGGGGAAAAAAGTGACACAGACCTGAGACTGTGTGTGTGTGTGTGTGTGTGTGTGTGTGTGTGTGTGTGGCTATGTGAGACAAAACTGGAAGGTTTTAAATAGAAGCCCTTTATGACACACAAGTAGTACAGCATAAAAATAAAAGTGTTGATCAGTCACATGACCAACTCTTCCAGACAACATTGAGAACCTCTGTTGTACAAAGCAATGCATTCTGGGAGTGCTAAAATTCCATAATGTTTCCATAATGGAGAGATTTGCATATACACTCATTTAAAACTGCGCCGTATACAAGTAAACAGGGGGTATAGACTTAGCTCACATGACATGCTAAGGTAATGCAGTGCATTGTGGGATACAGTAATTGTGTGCTTATGTGCAATAATGTAGTGCAGATGACAAGTATGCTGCACTACAGACTACACACATGACAAGCGATGCTGCTTATTTATTTCTTTTGTGTGTCAGGTAGTGCATGTGTGTGTGTGTGTGTGTGTGTGTTTGTGTGTGTGTGTAAGAGAGAGAGCGCGACAGAAACGGAGACCGAGGGCGTGAAAAGGAAAGGAATCCGAGATTTGGTCTGAGTCATCGCTCGTCTCAGCTGTTGTCTCAAGTCTCAGAAAATGTCTTATGAGCCTGTCACATCTTCGCTAGAAATACACCATCATCCCCAACCCTCACACACACATACTGGGAAAATCCAGTGCCAAGCTGGTGCCAGGATGCCCACCTGCCATGCATATGAACGCTGTAGAGGAAAACAGAGCCTGGCTGTTGAAGCAGATTTTACACACATATGCCCATATTTACACACACACACACACACACACACACACACACACACACACACACACACACACACACACACACACACACACACACACACGTTCATCTCCAGATTGCCATCTCCATTATGTTCGTTCATCCACAAGCAGAAAGAAAAAAAGTACAAAATGACACTGAAGTAAGTCAGGAATGAACCCCAGTGTGATGTATGGGTTACCGAGAATAACCTGTTACTATAGAAACGAGGCTCATTCCTATCAACCCCATTTAATTTATATCACAGCTGGAGCTACTGCCAGAACTGTGCTGGTACAGGAAATTAATCACATGATGATACAAATCATACTTCAGCAATTGTTCAATTACATTTCTCAGTTAACTTCACAGAACGTCCAAAATAAACCTTATTTCCTGTTCTCACTTTAACAGCTATAAATCACATCAGCTGTAAACAGCTGTTCTTCCACCAGCGCGTCTCTTAATTTGTTTTACCATAAACCCCTATAAAGCTCTTCATAGTGAAGACAAGTCTCTTTGTCAGGAAACTTTATATAATAAATATATAATATAATAAAAATTTAAATTAAATCCAATATTGTTCTACAATTTAGATATAAATCCATACTTGGTTCCAAACTTTTGACTGGTACTGTATCTACCGGTGAAGCTACAGTAAGATATTGACAGCTGTGGTGTAAGACATATTGTACTGAACACAATTAAACACTTTATATTGTTAGATCTGCCTGGAATATATTCCAGGTACTGTATTATTTTTATAACAAAAGATCGACTCCTTCATTTTTGTTGTTCTTTTGGCAGCTCCTGGACCACATATCGGATTTGGCACAGGTTTTACACCAGACGCCTTTCCTGACCTAACCCTTCCCGTTTTATCTGTACTTACGATCCCCGTCTGCAAAACGAATCCCGGTCTTTGGCGAGACGTATAGGATCCTCCCACATAAACCAACAACCAACAGTATTCATATTCATATATTATTTGATAGCATTTTTCTACCTTGTTAATGCACCTTAAACTTGACACAATTATTACCTCATTAATGTGTTAACAGTATTTATTAAATGCACCTTAATTGTAACTTTTTTTTTCATTGCAATTCCTCCACTGCAGTTACTAATGGAATAAGTAACTATTTATATACTTGGTTACCTTGGTTAAGACTAGGTTCTGTAGACAGTGTAAAATAGTGGACACATTTATACTGGAGGAAGGAATGGACTGAGCTAGATCCCATCATTTAAATCGCTGTGATCTGAGGCAAAGAAAAAGGGCTATTGTTAAAGGTGGAACTTTCTGGAACTGACGAGAGCTTTCGCTGCTCATTCAAATGATATGCATATTACCTCGTCCTATTGACTCTTGTTTTACTTGAAAGAGGAAGTAACTTGGACATAGAAAAATATCCCATGGAAAATATGTCTTTTAAAAACATATAAAATAATAATAATAATTTTAAAAAAGTACTGTTATGGATATTCAGTGACAGTGTTTTAAACTTAAACTACCCATAAATCCTAAGCCGAGTGTTTTTAATCGCTACAGCAAGAAGTAAATAGACAGTCATAGTTTTACGATAATAAAATGTACGCACCATAATGTGTTTAAATTCTATAAGAAAATAATGTTTAGCTATTAACGCATTATTAATACTTGATGAATTTGGTCTAAACAAATAGAACTGAACTATAGGTCTGTTAATGGTAGAAATTGATGTTTTAAGACTCCTTGCTTTCTCTCACAGACAGTTCATCCTCAAGCTGACCAACAGTTCTAGTCTCTTTGCTGTTCAAAGCTTTCTTTGAAATTTTCACTTCTACACTTAAAAATGGGCTTAGTCCAAGAAAACAAATAGTAGTTATAATATAGTTAATACCAGCAACAAATGATGGTGCATATATTATATCATAAAACTAAAGGAGACTATTTATTCTATTTGCACGTCTGTGTAAGCATTATTATTATTATTATTATTATTATTATTATTATCATTATTATCATTATTATTATTATTTATGGTTTGTTTAAATTTAACAACTTCTTGCTATTCTGTACTTGCTTTTTCTGTAGTGTCATATTTATACACAGGGCTGCATGATTTTATTTATTGATTTTTTTAATCACTATTATTTTGTGTCATACTGCAAATGCAATAACTTGAAATATTGAGATTGGAATTATGGATTTTAACTACAGTATTTAACTAGCAAATGTACCATTTAGTGTTCAAATTCATGTAGGCAATAATAATAATTATAACTGAATAATATATGAAAGCGTCTGTAATTTTCTGGTCTCTTAGACGCTTTCTTGTTTGTCATGATGCCTGCCAGTGCTTCAATATTAGTTATTCAGGTTAATATTCAAAAAGTACCAAATTAGTCTTTGCTGGTCACCAAACCCACACACAGGCCACTAATTTAAAACAAGCAATGCATTGATTAATGAGGCGTTTGATTTGACAGTTTAATCATGAGTCTCTAAGTCCATAAGTCATATTCAGCATACTCCAGACAAAACTCCACATAAATTATGTGATTAGATAATTGCACAGATGCATATTGTTATTTCAATTTCTAATCCGTAATTTAAAGTTGTGCAGCACTATTTCTACACAATTGAACTTTCTTCAGCTTTATCCCAAACCCTTTGTCTAAAACAGAAAAACAACTTCAAATTAAGTCCCAAGTGAGATAAAAGAATTATAAACAATAAACTGTATAAATAAATGCATTATAAAGATAGATCATTTATCTTTGCCTGATGCCTCCACATGCATTTGGAATGGCATGTAGAGGCATTAGGCATCAGGAAGCTAGTGTTTTACTCTCAGGGATGTGATGTCTCCTTGCCTTCCTTCTTGCTCACTTCCAGCTAAACAGGTTGAAATCTGAAGTGGATAATGCTTGAGGCTTTGCTCCAGGGAAAAACAGTAGTGGTCAAAGGAAGGGCAAGTAAACTTATAGCCTCGGGACAACAGATTAGATAGAGTCTCTGGAGCATGACACTGTTCCGGCTCTGATGTCTGAACCACCGACCCCAGCCTCAGATATGGCACGGGTTATAGGTTTGGGAAGCACAAAAAAGGTCTGCACTCACTAAGATAAGATAAGATTAAATTCTTTGTCACAGGTACCTTGCAGCACAGTGAAATGATCACAGTTATGAAGCTGGGGTCAGAGCGTAGGGGTAACCAGGATACATGGAGCAGTCAGGGTTAAGGGTTTGCTCAAGGCCTCAACAATGCTAACTTGGTGGAGCTGGTGCTTTAACTCCCAAACTTCTGATCAATAACTCAGAGCCGTAATTTCTTTAGCCACCATTTTTGGTAAATAAACAATTGTACAGTGAACAATGTTCTATGTTCTTGTTTGCCCGTGGTTGTACTTTCCTAATACTAAGACACACTATGATATAAGGATTTTTATAATGTTTATAACAAAAACACAAAGAATTTAAAGAGGGTGTACTAACTTTTGCACACGACTATACTACGATTAGTTTTTTCTGCCATTGTGTGAAATGTTCTCAGCCTCCATCTTTGTCTTCTGCCATATGTTGCTTTGTATTATTTATACATCCATAAAACAACCCCCTCAACATCCTATGGCTCGCTCGAACACTTTTGTCTCTTCGGAATATATTAATGTGTCCCCTGATGTCTATGTGTGTGTGGGTCTCCATATGCCTTTCCTCTCTTTGTTCTCCCCAGAACATGTTAATGACTTTTGTTGTTTTGATGTCAAGGGATGTATGTGACACGGGGCGTCTGGCCAGATGTTTAAATATGCTCTCTTTGCTGACAATGAAAAAAAAAAGAGAGATCATCAGGCACCGTCATCGTGTGTACTGTGTGGTATCTCTCCCGGCGGGTAAAGCGTACCGAGGTGCGGGGGACACATCAAGCAATAATTCTTCCTTTCATTCTTTTTAAATGTAACTCTATATAAATTATTTATTTAATATATATTATCATCATTTTTTTGTGGCATATAATGTAACTGTAGTTCAAAACTTCATTATTAAAAATAGTCATTCACATGTTTACTCATTATCTATACCGCTTTATCCTATCCAAGGAGACCCATGGCACAAGACGGGTGCCAATCTACCACAGGGCCAAAATACACACACACACACACATTCACACACTATGGACAATTTGGTAACGCCAATTAGCCTAATCTGCATGTCTCAGGACTGTGGGAGGAAACCGGAGTACCCGGAGGAAACCCACCAAGCACGGGCAGAACATGCAAACTCCATGCACACAGACCCGAGGCGGGAATCGAACCTGGAACCTGGACGGCAGCAGTGCAATATTTTTATTTTATAAAAAAATAATAATTATTCCTGATCAGACTGTGTCACTCTAGCCCACATTAGACTATTAGATCGGATACATTTTAGCTAAAAGTGATGAAAATCCCTGTTTTTTTTAACTATTATGTGGTCTGAGAGGAGGTGACTATGTGAAAAATAAAAATAAAACAACACAGTGCAAAAAATAGCACAGGGAGCAATTCCTCCTCCACGGAGAACTTTCACATAAACACCCACTCTCTGTCTGTTAAACATCAGGGGAGAGGAATGGAGAGGAGAGGAGACGAAAGGAGAGAAGAGGAGACGAAAGGAGAGAAGAGTAGAGGATAGGAGACGAGAAGAGAGGAGTAGAGAGAAGAGGTGTATAGAGGAGAGGAAGGGATTGAAAATACAAAAAAAAGAAAGGGAAGAGGAGAGGAAAGGAAGAAAAGAGAGGAGAATAGAAAAGGCTAAATCACATATTGAGGAAAGAGAGAGAGACACACAGAGACAGAGAGAGAGAGAGAGAGAGAGAGAGAGAGAGAGAAGTAAGAGAGGTAAAGAGGAGAGAAATTGTAAAAAAAAAATACAATAAGAAAAAATAATAATGAATTTGAACAGAGAAATAAAGAAATAGAGAAAGCGTAAGGTCACTTCGCAGGACATTATAAAGAGAAACTGTCCTCATGTCTTGCTTACACAATGTGATGACTAATCTAATAAACTGCATCATGGGAAATGCTTCAAAAAAATAAACAAAAGGATACACACAAACACCAGCGCAGATATGACTTTTAATCTCTTACAAAGTCTGAGAACATGATTCCAGCGCAGGCCTTCATCTATTACCCATAAACTATGACTGGCTAATGAATTGAGCAACGTTGGGCTACGGAGCATATTTACATCTGGAGCATCTGCGGCTGTGAGCCGGTCTCTGCTTGTTGATGGAAATGCCAGGCCTGGTTACGGTGGCTTGTTTAATCTACTGGAGCTTCCCTCAGCACAAAGTCAACAGGAAGAGGGCTGAATAAACAGGAAGACATTGGCATTAAGCAAACTCTGGGCTGAATGTCTATCAACACCAGACCATCTCTCCATCTCTCTCCGGGCTTTGAATTAGTGCAATTAATCCGACAACAGATGCAAGGGCAGGACACCAAACAACATCTGAGCACAAAACTACACACTCGCCGGGAACATCAAGTGCATTTCACTCGCTGTAACAGTCAGAGACGTATTAAAGAATGACGTTTACGGTGTCCAGTGCTGAAAAAACAAGTGGGTTTAAAAATTTTTTTAAAAATCAATAATCATGAGGGTTAGGTAAGATGTTTTTCATAACACTCCATTTAATAAACCTCAGACATACAAAATAAGTGGTAAGAAGGACCACATCTTCAGTGGTCACAGTGCGTGACCTCGGCCGTGTCTAGCAGCAGAGCCAGTCAGACAGAGTCGCAAAGTTGTTTTAACTGCCTCCGAGTGTCAGCTATATCTAGGTTTGCTAGCAGTGTACGTTTGAAATAAGACATTAAAAGTAAATTAGTATTAGGTCAGGATAAGTGAATGGAAATGATTTAAACGGCATCGAAATTTGATTCCAGCTGTTTGTGGCTCTCAGACCAACATAAAACACTGCACATTTGTTACAGACAAGACGCTATACACAGTAAGTACACAACATACAATAACTGTACAGATTAAATAAAGTGGTGAGGGGGGATAACAGATGTATATGAAATAAACATAAAGTGAGTGTGCAAGGTAGTGCGAGTAACTGTACTGTGCATCACATGTACTATAATAAGTAGTGCAAATAGCAAGTTCGCAGTAAGCATGTTGGTGCATTTGATTATTTGTAAGGATGACTGCTTGAGGAAAGAAACTGTTCCCACACCTGGCAGTTTTAGCGTATAGAGTTTGACAGAGTATTAGGGCCAATATGGGATTAAAAAAGAAATAAATAAAATAAAAAGTAAAATGGGGAGGAGCAGGTAATTCTTGAGTTTTTGAAAAAAACAAAAAAACAAAAAATAATCTTCCAGGAAAAACTTACAATTTTCCAGAAAAAGAAAATTAGAATATTTCGAGAAAAAACTCCAACGATTACTAGAAAAAAACTCACTCAAATCAAGCTCTGATGATTCTGGGCTAAAATAACAAGCATTTGCTTTTAATTTTCTAATCCTAATGAAACACCTAATAAAATGTTGCTGTGCCAATGTGAAATGGCTCACCATTGCATGTGCTCACTTTTAAAACGAAGTGACGTAGAGATTTAAAGTTCAAAATGGTTCCCACCTACAAAGATTTCCTGTTAACATAAGTGATAAATGCATGAGGCTTTCTGAGAGTTGATTTTACTCAGAGACTTATACGATGAAATGCCACTCGTTTTATTTTGTGGGGCCTCATGAAGAAGGAAAGCTACATGCAAGTTTGTTTTATTTTATTAATAAAAAAAGATTTTTCTAAACAACTTCTGTCACTGTACGTGCCCCACATGGGTGCTGGATGTATTAGTTTTTTTTTTTCTTTTCTGTTAAAATTATTTTATTTTTAATAAATTGTGTGAATTCTTTTGTAAATTAAATATTTTTTAATGAGAAAATGCTTGAATAAAATGTTAAAAGATCAACCATAAAAGTTGTGGTTATTATTTACTGGCAAGATAATAAAATGATTAAATCATCCAACCAGAAAATTATAGCTAGATTAGCTATGAAAAAAATGTAAAAAAATAAATAAATAATAATAATAATAATAATAATAATAATAATAATAGTAATGATAATCATTAGTACTATAGCTAAGTGTTTTAGACTAAATGTATTACTGCATCTACTGTAAATCTCAGCTGAGTTTGATGTTTGCTATAATTGACTTACTGGTTCTCTCAGCTCTTCTGGGTCTCGTAAGGAGAGCCGAGGCTTCATCATGATGTCCTCGGGGGGGCCTTCGTTATCCGAGGCGGTTGGAGACTCGGCCAGATCCAGGAACTCATCACGCTTTGACCCTCGGAACCTTATTTTGTCCAGCCTCTTTAGCATGTTCAACACAGCCAGCTTAGGCTTTACCTTAACATGGTGTACGCCAACTCTGCGAAAAAGAAAAGAGCTCGGTAAATAAAACTGAAGACCACTTTCAATTTCACACCATCCAGCTCAGAACATCCAGCGTGATATTAAAACTTTATAATGTGGTGCTATATTGCAATCCAAAACAGTAAGGGTTTACTGCGGTGTGCAAACCCTTTCATTTCTCAGTGGCAGAGTGTGTATGAGCGATACTCTGCTGGGAAACGGTACTGGTTAAACAACACCCTGCTTCTTGGGAGACATAACTTGGATTTCACGGCTACGCAGATGACAAAGCTGTATGTTTTTATTTTCACATCAACTGACAGGACTCATTCCTCTACAATCCTCTCAGCTTGATTAAACGACATCGAAACATGGAGGCAGAACAACTTTATGAAACCCAACTGTTAAAAAAAAAAAAAAGAAGTTACAGTGTTACAGTACAGTGGAACCTTGGATTATGAGCATAATTCATTCCAGAAGTGGGCTCATATTTCATAAACTAAATCGAATTTTCCCATAACAAATAATGGAAACTCAAATTATTCATTCCACAGCCCAAAAAATAAATATATAAAAATAATTAATACAAAATATTAAGTAAAAAACAAATTAACCTGCACTTTACCTTTAAAAAAATAAATAAATAATAAATCCCGACAGATAAGTGTTTCCATTTGTGCGTGCAGGCGCTGTGTGTGTGTGTGTGTGTGTGTGTGTGTGTG